>MU713957.1:147020-160899 GCA_026770625.1 Nicotiana glauca | reverse complement strand
TTTAAATAAATCGGTGACTTGGGACACCATAATTTATTCCAAGTGGCGACTCTGAAATAAATAAATAATCCCATTGCGAATATTGTCACTTAAATTGAAAAAACTCCCATGTACATTTTATCCCTCGGGGTAGGTACGCAAAAAGGAGGTGTGACACTACCCCCTGCACTTTATGTGCAGATCCAGGTGAGTTTGTTGAGTTCAGGCCGACTATCTGTAGAGATTGCAAAGTAGTTGCCAGCGTTCGCAGGACCTTGCTACTCCTTTTGTCATTTCTTATTTTGGACAATTAAACAATTTATATATCTTAGTTTATAGTTTTAGACGCTCACGACTTAGTGACACCCCGATGTTTGGGGCTGGCTTCCATATTTTCTATATTATATTTAGAGTTGATTTAGTTTATGAAAAATTTAAATGTTGAAAATGTTTTTATTAAATTCTTATAATCGATTTAGTAGTAATATTTTGGGAAATAGGCTTGCCTTGTAACACGATAGGCGCCATCACGACATGGTTAGATTTTGGATCGGACAAGTTGGTATTAGAGCCTAGGTTACATAGGTCTCACGAGTCATGAGCGGGTTAAGTAGAGTCTTGCGGATCGGTACGGAGACGTCTGTACTTATCTTCGAGAGGCTGCAGAACCTTTAAGAAAACTTCACCTTCTTGAATTCTTATCGTGCGGTATTGATTCAGATTGAAGTGTAACTCTTTGACTTCCTTCCACGTATTCATATGCGCACATGAGTGCTCGGTATCAGTTTGCATCGATGGATTTTGATTCCCTGGATGAGGTGCGAGATGTAATTTCTGTGTGTTGATGTTGGGCCAGTCTAGGGTACTTGAGGCCGGGTTTTGTCTGTAGATGGAGTACAAAAATTTTGATTGTGTGAGCACATGCTTATACGTCCGTTGGTGTCCCTTTTAGTGGGATTCGTGATTTGAGGGCTATGTGGTGAGTATGATGTGACCGCGAGGTGAGTTCATATGATTTGATTGTGATGAGAAGGTATTGCTGAAGGTTTCACCTATTTGAGACTCCAGGTACATTTTTAGACTCGTTCGAGGACGAACGTTTGTTTAAGAGGGGGAGGATGTAACGACCCGGCCTGTCGTTTTGAGAGTTATAGCCCTATTTCACCTATCTATGCTTCTTTATGTATTGTTCAGCTGTGTTGAGTTGTATCGAGTTGGTAGGTTTAGGTTCATAGTAGTTTTGGAGTGAAATGAACACTTAGTCTCTTAGTTAGAAAGCTAAGTTAGAAAAAGTCAACCGGAAGTTGACTTATGAGTAAACGAATTTGGATTTGGATTTTTATGATTCGATTAGCTTCGTTGGTTAATTTTAGACTTAGGAGTATGTCCGGAATATAATTTGAAGGTCCGTGATAGAATTAGGCTTGAATTGGCGAAAGTTGGAAGTTTAGAAATTCTTAGGCTTGAATTCGAGGTTGATTTGGTGTTTTAGTGTTGTTTTGGGTGTTCTGGAGGTTCGAGTAAGTTCGGATAGTGATATATAACTTGTTGAAATAATTAGTTGAGGTCCCGTGGACCTCGGGTGAGTATATCATATTGAATAAATGAGCTCTGGTTTCATTTTAAATTGAAGCATTAGATCTGTATCGTAATTACGGACCCGTAGCAAAAAGAATCGTTGAATTTGGACATCGTATGAGGATTTCATGGTCATTTTACTAAGAATTAGGTTGCCAGATTTTTTCGATTTAATTACGAAATTGCTACTAGCAGCGTACTTAAAAATCTGCACTATTTTCAAATATTAAAACCCACATATCTCATTCATTATAAGGTCAAATTGAGTGATTCAAAAGCCTAACTTAATTAGAATTTTACAAGGAATCCATTGGAGGCATAAAATATGAGTTTCGTGATCGTTTGGCACGAGAAACGAGATAGAATAACTGGCAAAAAAAATATAAAACTAGGGTTGCTCATTCGGTCATATTTTGTGTTGGGGAGCTCGAATTTGGGAGATTTTGGAGGCGATATTCACCATATGGATTGGGGTAAGTTTTCTCTACTCGATTTTGATTATATTTTATGAATCTATCTTCGTTTTTGGGATTTGATTGATGATTTCAAAGTGAAATTGAGGGAGCTAGGGTTTGAGTTTTGGAGAGTTTTAAGTGAGGATTTGAGGGACCAAACGGAGTCCGATTTTGAAAAATTTTATATGGTTAGACTCGGGAGAGGACGAGATTATTATAATGCCATTTTTGACTGATTCCGAGATTTGGGCCCCGGGGTCGGGTTTTAGCCGATTTTGAATTTTTGGTATATTTTGTAGTTTTTATTGTAGAATTCAATTCATTAGCACATGTTGATGGTATTAATATGATTAAGGATAGATTCGAAGCTTTTGGAGACCAAGTCGAGGGACGAGAATATCCCGGAGTAGGATTTTACGTGGTTGAGGTAAGTAACAATTTTAAATCTGGCTTTGAGGGTATAAACCCGGAGACATTGATATCATGTGAGTGTTTGGTGGTGATACCCACACTAGATGACGGGCGTGTGGGTCTTCACCGCGAGGGATTGAGACTTGGTCCGTCCCGTGAGGCTGCGAGACCTAATAGCTATTATCTGTGGTTATGTGTTTGCTTGTTGTTGAATTTATTTGCCTTCGTGTTAGAGATCATGCTTAGGCTTTGCTCATGCTCACATTATTTGTAATCAGTCATAGAAATTATTGTAGATGTTTACCTCAGTCTCTATTAATTTATAATATGTTGTGATACTTGATGTGGGTTGTGTCCCCTTATTTGTTGATGATAGTGATGCTAGTGAAGTATATGATTGAGTAAGACCGAGGGCATGGTTGTAAGGATATTAATACCATAGCGCGTGAGTTGTCCACGTAGCACGTGAGTTGACCGTGCGGGTCCAGGTATTTATATGATAGCGTGTGAGTTGTCCGCGTAGCACGTGAGTTGACCGTGCGGATCCAGGTATTGATATGATGGCTTGGTTGTGAGGATATTAATACCATAGCGCGTGAGTTGTCCGCGTAGCATGTGAGTTGACCGTGTGGGTCCAGGTATTGATACCATAGCGCGTGAGTTGTCCGCGTAGCACGTGAGTTGACCCGTGCGGATCCAGGTATTGATATGATGGCACGTGAGTTGTCCGTGCTTAGCGCTTGGGCTTTGGGAGCCTCTCCGGAGTATGTACACACCCCCAGTGAGCGCAGAGTGTTGGGCGTTGAGTGTTGCGTGTGGAGTTCTGAGTGCGAGTGTTGAGTGATGGAGTGACATTGCTGTGAGGTTGCATTTACTTTTGTTGTAGTTGCATTTACCTGTTAACTTCTTTGTGGTATTTGTTGGTTTTATGGAATTTACCTGTTTATTCATGTTTATTGTAAATTGTGAAAATAAATAATTGGACTGTTTTTCTCAGCTCATCACTACTACTCAGTTCCTTAGTTATTTTTGTTACTACTGAGGTGGTTGTACTCATACTACACCCTGCACTTTATGTGCAGATCCAGATGAGTTTGTTGAGTTCAGGCCGACTATTTGTAGAGATTGCAAGGTAGCTGCCAGCGTTCGCAGGACCTTGCTACTCCTTTTGTCATTTCTTATTTTGGACAATTAAACAGTTTATATATCTTAGTTCATAGTTTTAGACGCTCATGACTTAGTGACACCCCGATGTTTGGGGCTGGCTTCCGTATTTTCTATATTATAGTTAGAGTTGATTTAGTTTATGAAAAATTTAAATGTTGAAAATGTTTTTATTAAATATTTATAATCGATTTAGTAGTAATATTTTGGGAAATAGGCTTGCCTTTTAACACGATAGGCGCCATCACGACATGGTTAGATTTTGGGTCGTGACAGTGATGCCGTGCCACACGATGTACCATTCCGTGCCTATTATATTGATTTTATGGTAAGGATGAGAGTAAAAGCACGAAGGGTGATGCCGTGCAGTCTATATTGATTCTTATAGTGAGGACGATAGTAAAAGCACGAGGGTGATGCCGTGCACTTGTCCTTAATTGTTTTTTTTAGATTCTAATTGAGTTATGTTGTCCTTACGTTTATTTACTGATTTACTGTTTTTACTTGATTTTGTTTTGATGTTTTTAGATCCCCTTACCGTTGTTATCCTTTGTGTTGGAATTATAGTGTTTACAATACCTCACCTTATATTTTTATATATGTTCGATACTTCAAATTTCAACAATTGTTACATTTTTACCTCAATTTATTTCTCAACTATATTTTCCTTAAACCATTTGAGGTTGCACTTTACTTAAAAAGGAAATTTCTAATAGGTTTCGATTTATTGATTTCTCGTATTTAAGGTAATGATTCATTCGATATTGTACTTTAATTGAAAAGGGTATTTTTCTTTATCAAATCAGTTCTAAAAATAATTTCATATTTTCTTGTTGATTTCCTAAATGGGTTGGAAGTTGTACTCTACTTTATACTAAGTAAATGAGGCTCTTTGAATATTCTTAATTATTTTGGGTTATAGACACTATGAATTGAGTAACATGAGAATAGTGTTGCGAAATGTGAGACAGAAACATATGGGCACAAGGTGCCGGAAAAAAATATGATGATTTTATTAATGACAGATTATGATATAGGCACGAGGTGCCGGGGAAAATATTATGGTTTCATTTAATGGCGCGTGAGTTGTCCGTGTGGTTGTAATATAAATATGGCCACTAAATGCCGTAAAAATATGAAAGTGGGCTGAGGCCTATATTATTAGGATTATGAAATGAGGCGTCACAAGGTGACCTGTACTCGAAAGAATTATATCCGAAAGATATTTATTTGAAAGATATTTATTTGAAGGAAATATATTCGAAATATACATTCATTGAAAAACATACTATCTCAGAGATTATTACTTGAAGGATTTAAGGGCGAAAGACTTATATTTGAAGGACTTCATTAATTGATTGTACTTGTATTTATTATTTGTTGAGAAACAATTATGTTGTCCTTGTTGCCTGCTATTGGTATCATGGTTGATCATTGTTGCCATCATTGTTATCTGCTTCCTATTATTTTGTACGCTATCTTGCTAATGTTTATTTGGTAGTCTGATTCTAGCCTCGTCACTACTTCGCCAAGGTTAGGCTAGGCACTTACTAGCACATTGGGTCGGTTGTGCTGATACTACACTTCTGTACATTTTTTTGTGTACAGACCCAGGTATTTGATCGATAGTAGCTATTCATTGCGATGGAGATTCAAGGTAAACCTGCTGCAGCATTCGCAGTTCTCAGAGTCACCTTCAATTGTACTTATTTTCATTTGTTCCCTTTCTTTCGGAACAATGATGTATTTATTTTGTATAACTATTCTTAGAAAGTCTTGTGGCTTGTATTACCGGTTTTGGGAATGGTAAATTGTTTAGAGAAATTTCATTTTAAGTTAATAAATATCAATGTTATTTCTGTTAATGTTAGGCTTACCTAGTTTAGTGACTAGGTGCCATCACGACTCCTTTGGAGGGATTTTTGGGTCGTGAAAAGTTGGTATCCGAGATCTAGGTTCATAGGTGCTACAAGTCATAAGCGAGTTTAGTAAAGTCTTACGGATCGTTACGGAGACGTCTGTACTTATCTACGAGAGGCTACAGAACTATTAGGATAACCTCACTTCTTTCATTCCTTATCGTGCGATATTTATTCAGCTTGAAGCGCATATCTTATGTTCTTTTACTTCTACTCATGTATGGAATTGTGTCTGCGCCAATGGTTTGTGATACTATAAAGGGGTTATAAGGGAGCCAAAGTTGCTCAACTACTGTTACCACGTGTCGCCCAGAAACTGGGGATGCAGAAGAATGGAGAGATCTTTCAGTTGTGCGCATATGGATGTAATATATTTTGACATCTGGTTGACAAGTACAATCTTAAGAAGGTTTAATTGGTTACCTAATCATCACAGGTGGATGTAAAAAAAAATTTAAATAGTTGGTGGTATTAGATACTATGTGTTTTGTATGGGAATTCTATTTAGCGAAGGGTGCTTACTAGCCAGCCAAGACACTGGAGGAAGCGAGTTAAACTATCACGAGGATGACATGCGCCAAATAAATGGCTTGAGGCGTCTTATGTACGGTGTCGTACGAGCGATGAAGGTTAGTATTGTGGATCATCGAAAATGTTTCTTATGGCATCGAGCCAAGTGAAGCGAGTTCACTATCAACGATCAAATTGTGGGGTCATGTGTTATATTAGTGTTGGCTTGAGCTGTATATATGTGGTATTGAAAGGTTTGTCAAAAATTCTATATGATTAAGAGCTGAGATTTGAATGGGATGATGATGGGGCTTTTGGTATTCCCGCGTCCCTAATAATTATATATTTCAGTATCAGCATGGACATGGAAATAATTTCAGTATATGCGTAGTGCTTAAGTTAATCACCACGCTCACGTGGAGAAGTCATCTTTTAATGCACCAGTGGCACATGATTTCTTATAATGGTTATTTCAATTATCCGGCATAGACTCGATATGAGCAGCCGTACCGCAGATAGGTTATTATGAATGTGGAGATAATAGAAACATCATGTGAAATTGTCCTAGACTTGGGAGAAACATATTTCATCAGAGCACTTTGGCCACATACTCCATTATAGTTACTACTCTACCTACACTACTAGTTAGAGCTGGAGGACAAGTGGGTAGAGGACGCCTAAGAGGTGGAGGCCCGACCCATTTATATGTTTTATATGGTATGGCTGAGGTCTCTACACCAGATGGCATCATTACCGGTACGACCTCGAGCTATTATAAAGTAACAATTTCATTAACTTAATTTGGTTTTGAGTATCGAGGCAAGTCCTCCTAATATGCTCCAATCGTGAGTGAGCTTCGCAATCTTAAACTTACACATGTGAATACTTATGTTGGGAGATTATATGGAGATAACTATGTCCATCATTATGTGTTGGTCACTAAAAATAGTTGTGAGACTAAAAGTGACTTTTGTTAATCAATTCGATGAGTTTGATGTAATTTCTAAATAATTAATTTCAATTGTAAATTATATGCCCTACCGGTGTGAGGGGTTGTTGTATGTTGTGATTTTGTTTAACGGAAATTATTTGAAAGAAGGAAGAAAGGAAATGGAAAATTTTAGTTGGCACAATGTGCAAAGTACTTGTAATCCAGAGTTGAGGACGAGATCCTCACATTTTTATATGATATGAAATATTTAAACCGGGCTACAAGCTGCGGTGGATGTTATATAAGGACGAGGTCCTTGTGGTGAAACATGTATTTAAAATTCTCCCTTGTGAAATTAAAAATTTGTACTATAGTACTTATAAGAAGTCATGCCTATGAGGCTTATTTAAAAAATTCTTATATGAATATCTATGTGCCTAATTTGCCAAATTGCATTGTAATTATTGAGTTTCAGCCTACAAGGTGAGTGCCAGGTGGTGTTAAATGTGATTCGTTAATTTAAGTAATTAATTATGAGGTCTTCATGCCTCATTGTTAGAAAATGGAGGTTTGGAACAAAATATTTGTTAACATGAAGTTAAATGGCGATTTTGTAATCGATGATGAACAACGATTAAGACCAGAGACGTGGTTATGGGCATATATATGATCTGTTTCACGTCCAGATGTCATTATGATAAAGCAATGCTTGTAATACGGAGATTAGTATTTTTTGATATATATATTGTGGTGTTTTAATGAGCGGTGGATGTGTTGTTATAAGTTATTTGGGTGTTACTCTGACAGGTGGATAATCCCAATTATAGGGGAGACTCTACCGAAATTTCTAAAAAATTTGAGAGTTAGAAAAATTTGGGATATTGAGATGTGCGAAGAAAAAGAAAAGTTACATTACGTATTTGAGAGCAAACTCAACTTCTTATTTGAGGGTGAATGACCCTAAGTGGGGAAAGATGTAACAACCGTTAAGCGCTACTAAAAAGTTGATGTGTGCGTAGGCATAAGTTTCTAAAGCCAAGTGAGACTAAGATTGTGTGTTGATGTGAAAATCGGACCTTTTTGAAAATGTTTGGAGTGTAAGAAATTTGATCTTGAAGTTTACAAATATGGGTAAGAGAAATAGCCTCAATTGAAATGGTATTATCGAACTTATTTCGAATGTGGTAATCTGATCAACCATGAGTATATGTGTAAAAGTAGAAACATCAATTTGGTAACCTCAGACTAATCTTAGCATGTTCGACGACGAACGTTTGTTTAAGAGGTGGAGAATGTAACGACCCAAATTTTCATTCTAAGAATTAGCATTTCCTTTCGGCAGCTTAAGACATCGAGAAGCGTTGTAATATGCATTTTGACCCGTATGTATGATCGAGTCTAGTTTTTCGTAGGATTCAAAGTTAAATTTTAAGAAAAAAACCAAAATCTTATTTTTGAAGCTCAAATGAAAAGAGTTGACCGGAGAGTTGACTTTTGAACAAACGACCCCAAATTAGAATTTTAATGATGTGAATAGCTTCGTATGGTGATTTCAGACTTAGACGTGTGTCTGAATATGGATTTGGAAGTCCATAGGACAATTTGGGGCATTTTGACGAAATAAAAAAGTTCACGTGTTCTAATTATATTATCTTATATGTGGAATAGGTCTATTACCATGATGGATACTACTTGGATTTGATAACAAGTGTACGAGGTATACTATGAGTGATATGAGGTCTAAGGAAAGTTCTATGTCTAAGACAAGTTGGAAAATTACATAATGTACAAAAGTTTGCAAATGAGTACACACAAGACCTCACTTTGGACGAGCATATCTACTTGTATATAACGAGTTTTGTGATGCACAACGTATCAAATTAAAGCTCTATGAGTCTAGTTTCCAACGCATTAAACCGTTTGTCATTTGGAGGTGTATACAGAGAGTTATGATTATTTTACTGGACCTGTGTCATATGCACGTCCAGGTGCGCGGCTAGATGCGCGACCGCGCATACTCAGAAGTTTCTGCCTTGCGAGCGCGGCCAGGTGCGCGACCGCGCTAGTAAAATTGCACCGGACAAATTACAAAATTCGAGTTTCAGCCATTTTTAACACATTTGGAGCTATGGAGCTCGGATTTGGGCGATTTCAAAGGGGGTTTTCACGATTTCGACTTGGGTAAGTGTTCTATATCCGAAAGTGATTACATTTCATAAATGTATATCAATATTCATCATTTATTTCGGATTTGGATGAAAGAAATTGTAGTTTTTGTAAAACTTTTCAAAAATAAAAATTAAGAATTTGAAGGTCCATTTGACATCGGAATTCGGTAATTTTTATATGGTTGAACTCGTATCGGAATGGGTTGTCGGATTTTATGAGTTTCGTCGGATTCCGAGATGTGGGCCCCACGAGCAATTTTGAGCTAAATTTCGGATTTTAATTCGGAAAATGTGTAAATTTGTATAGAATTATTTCCTACGATTCGTGTTGAATATTTTGAATTATTATGACTAGATTTGAAGCTTCAGACGAATTCGCGAGGCAAAGGCTCGTTGGAATTTTGAATTTTGTAGCAAAGCGAGGTAAGTGTTTGGTCTAACCTTAGCTTGAGGGATTAAGAGTTGAGTTTTATTTGTTATGTGCTAATTGTGAGTACGTCATATAGGCATAGTGACGAGTATCTATACGTTGGTATCTAGCATGACCGTGACTAGATTTGAAGCTTCAGACGAATTCGCGAGGCAAAGGTCATTGGAATTTTGAATTTGGTAGCAAAGCGAGGTAAGTGTTTGGTCTAACCTTAGCTTGAGGGATTAGGAGTTGAGTTTTATTTGTTATGTGCTAATTGTGAGTACGACATATAGGCATGGTGCCGAGTATCTATACGTTGGTGTCTAGCATGACCGTGAGTCTTATAACGTGAACTTCATGATTATGTTGAATAACCTATGCTTTAAAAATGATTTCTACTTGTTGTGGAAAGTTAATAAATTAATTGTGATTCTTGAACATCGAGGAGCAATGGCTCAAGTTATATTATGAACTTGTGAAAGCATGTGGGTTGATTGAACCCTTAGAGTGTTGGCTCAAATTACAATACGAATTGTGAAAGTTTATGAGATACTCACACACTTTGGAGCATTGGCCCAAGTGTTAGAGTGAGTTATAAAATGAAAGTGGAAGAAAGAGAAAAAGGTATAAATTATTCTCTTACCGGAAAGCTAATATTATTGATTGTTGTGCCCTTGCCGGGAAGTTGATATTATTGATTGTTGTTCCCTTGCCGGGAAGTTGATATTGTTGATTGTTGTTCTCTGCCGGGAAGTTGATATTATTGATTGTTGTTCCCTTGCCGGGAAGTTGATATTATTGATTGTTGTTCTCTTGCCGGAATTTAATTACTTGATTATTGTTCCCTCGCCGGGATTCCTATTTTAATCTTGTTTATACCCTCGCCCCATTGTTTGTGATTGTTGTTTGGGTAAGGAAGAGTGATAAAGCACGAAGGGTGATGCCGTGCATTGTTGTTTGTGAGGAAAGAGTATAAAGCACGAAGGGTGATGTCGTGCATGATTAGATAAAAAAAATATAAAGCATGAAGGGTCCGTGCCGCACAATGTACCATTCCGTGCCTATTATATTGATTTTATGGTAAGGATGAGAGTAAAAGCACGAAGGGTGATGCCATGCAGTCTATATTTATTCTTATGGTTAGGACGAGAGTAAAAGAACGAAGGGTGATGCCGTGCACTTGTCCTTAATTATTTTTTTTATATTCTAATTGAGTTATGTTGTCCTTACGTTCATTTACTGATTTACTGTTTTTACTTGATTTTGTTTCGATGTTTTTAGATCCCCTTACCGTTGTGATCCTTTGTGTTTGAATTATAGTATTTACAATACCTCACCTTATATTTTTATATATGTTCGATACTTCAAATTTCAATAATTGTTACATTTTTACCTCAATTTATTTCTCAACTAAATTTTTCTTATACCGTTTGAGGTTACACTTTACTTAAAAAGGAAATTTCTACTAGGTTTCGATTTATTGATTTCTCGTATTGAAGGTAATGATTCATTCGATATTGTACTTTAATGAAAAGGGTATTTTTCTTTATCAAATCATTTGTAAAAATAATTTCATATTTTCTTGTTGATTTCCTAAATGGGTTGGAAGTTGTACTCTACTTTATGTTAAGTAAATGAGGCTCTTTGAACATTCTTAATTGTATTGGGTTATGGACACTATGAATTGAGTAACATGAGAATGTTGTTGCGAAATGTGAGACAGAAACATGTGGGCACAAGGTGCCGGGGAAAAATATGATTATTTTATTAATAACATATTATGATATAGGCACGAGGTTCCGGGAAAAATATTATAGTTTCATTTAATGGTGCGCGAGTTGTCGGTGCGGTTGTAATATAAATATGGCCACGAGATGCCGTAAAAATATAAAAGTGGGCTGAGGCCTATATTATTAAGATTATGAAATGAGGCGTCACAAGGTGACCTGTACTCGAAAGAATTATATTCGAAAGATACTTATTTGAAGGATATATATTAGAAATATATATTCATTGAAAAGCATATTATCTCAGAGATTATTACTTGAAGGATGTAAAGGAGAAAGACTTATATTTGAAGGACTTTATTAATTGATTGTACTTGTATTTATTATTTGTTGAAAAATAATAATGTTGTCCTTGTTGCCTACTATTGATATCACTTGTTGATCATTGTTGCCATCATTGTTATCTTCTTCCTATTATTTTGTACGCTATCTTGCACAAGTTTATTTGGTAGTCTAGTTCTAGCCTCGTCACTACTTCACCGAGGTTAGGCTAGGCACTTACCATCACATGGGGTCGGTTGTGCTGATACTACACTTCTGTATATTTTTTTGTGTACAGATCCAGGTATTTGATTGATAGTAGCTATTCGTTGCGGTGGAGACTCAAGGTAAACCTGCTGCAGCGTTCGCAGTTCTCAGAGTCAGCTTCAATTGTACTTATTTTCATTTGTTCCCTTTCTTTCGGAACAGTGATGTATTTATTTTGTATAACTATTCTTAGAAAGGCTTGTGGCTTGTACTACCGGTTTTGGGAATGGTAAATTATTTAGAGAAATTTCATTTTAAGGTAATAATTATCAATGTTATTTCTGTTAATGTTAGGCTTACCTAGTTTAAAGACTAGGTGCCATCATTACTCCTTCGGAGGGACTTTTGGGTCGTGACACCCCTCAAGGTTAATTATGTTTTATTTTCATTCTAGACTTTTGAGGTGACACAATTGTTACGAAAAGATTTATAGGCTTTAGGAGGTCACTAAGCAATCCAGTTACTAAATAAAAGTAGTAAATTCAACCTATTTGTTTCGCAACTATTGGTTGTCCCAACTAAGCACGATATTAATATAAGCTCCAAATTAAAAATCATTGACTAAATTTTCTTTTTACTAAGATAATCATATTTATATGCATTAATAAAGCACATTGAGAATTTAAAATGAATAATTATGATAAGTAAAGATACGTATGACCGGTCTAACTTTTGTATATATATGCATTAATAAAGTGCATTTCAAACTCAAGATATTAGCAATATCTAAAAAGTTCTTATAATTAAAAAGTATATTAATTGCTCTACTCTTAATTTGCCTATTACAATTCAGGGGAGTATTTACTGGACAGTAGTACAATCAGGCTTTTAATTCCTGCTTTTTGATTTTTTTTTTCCAAAGGGATTTTTTACCTACTTATACTATATGTGAAACTTATTTACCCATTGTAATCAAGTTTTAATTTAATTACATGGTCATATGCAATTTACAATTATATACAAATTAGTCTTAAATGAGTATCCCTTAATTGTAGCCTTTTAATTTAGTAAATCCCGAAAAATCCTCACAATTTCTTACTTACCTAGACAACCCAATCTTTCTAAAGGATTTTTTTCTTTCCTTATTTGAAATCAACCATCTTTCTATGTCGATGCTACAAGATTTTTTCTTCTAAAGCTCATAATTTTCTCCAATAACGGGGAAGAATTTTTCTATCTATTTGAATTTTTGCCATGGCTGGAGTTTTAAGCTTTTCTGGGCCTCCTCTTTTCTTGTTGATGTTTTGATGGCAGGCTAGCAGTTGATGTATAATAATTATTTGGCTGGATTGTTCGAATTGAAATTTTCATTCAATAAATTTTGAAGGTGTTTGACTCTCCACCATTGATAGCCGTTAAAAAGTTTCGAAACTTTGAATTTGAATTCGAATTCGAATTTTCAAAAAATATTTTTATGGATTAGGTGTTATTGCAAATAATTGAAAATATTCTATGGAGTATATAAATCGATGTTGAGGGTAATTGGTGAAGATTGGATTCAATTTGGCTAGATTTGATGATTGAAATTCGAAGAAGAAGCAGAAGAACACACTACATACCAAATATATACAAATTATATAGAACATACATACAAAGACATATTGTATAAAATTTATACGAAAATTGTATTTAAGTTGTATGATGTTATATTTGTATTTAACTCGATAAGAATGATGTATGAAAATTGTAGATAAACTGTAAATAAGTTGTATATTGTATAATTAGTTGTATGAAATTTATTTTTAGTATATATGTTGTAGATATATTAAATTTGTATGAAATTTATTTTTAATTTGTATGATGTTGTATCATATATTATTCTTTTTTTCTTCTTAAATAGGTAATTATGGCAAAAAGAGAGAAGAGTTGCGCTAGTTATGATTTAAAATAGGTAACACACAATTGGAAGGAGTCTTATTTAGAAGGAAGGACAATTTGAATTTTGTTTCCTTTAATTACACGCTTTTTAGAGAATCCCCTAATTTAAGGCACTAATAATGAATTATATATAAATTTTAAGAAAAACTTATTTAGGGG
>MU713957.1:112555-146713 GCA_026770625.1 Nicotiana glauca | reverse complement strand
GGGGGGGGGGGGGTAATATATAAAACTTGAACAATTTTAATAAATAAGTTTCAAATATTGTATAGAGGTAAAAAAATTACTTTTTCAAATATGAAAAAGCCTTCCTCTTCGATGAGTGGTAAAGCTATAAATAGCTTTTTCATGATTAAAATAATAAATATTTATAGACAAAAATGTTGCCTTGTCTTTGACTACAAATATTATTCATGTAGTTTAACATACTGCAGTAAAACCAGGTTTAAATATGGAGATTATTTTACAACATGATGGGGAGGGTTTAGACACAATGTTTTAGTGGTAGATTTCAACAATGCCCCATCGGGACATTCTGTACTGGATTTTGCCAACACCGATGGAGCATTCTGTATTGGATTTTTGCCAACACCATTTCACCTTTCTTGCCTTCTATTCTGTCTTGCATTTCACCAATGTACACTCTTCCTTTCAAATTGGCAAAAGAAAATCCTTAGTAATCATTACATTGTTTAAGTGCCAACTTTCATCTCATTCCACATATGCCTAATCCATTTGTACGGGAAATGCCATCCTATTACTGTCATATCCCCTGCTTTTCAACCTTTCCACATCTCTCTTTGTACTCTTTCCTTTCTGTCTTTTCAATTCTTGTATTTCTTTAGTTTCTTTCTTAGAAATGGGGCTCGCCCGATGTGAGGCACTCGCAAAATGCCCTTAGGCAAATCATGCGTGTGAGATTTTTGTCCCTCGAGACTTATACCTCAAATGTATGGATGTATGCCCAAGCGCACCCAACGTGCGTGGCTAGCCTTTTTGTTCAATAGAATTTTTTCTTTTCTATACATTATACGAAACTTTATTATCAAAATTGTCTCGGTTTTAAAAATTACCCGCCATAAAAAGTAGCAGATTCGGAATTTTAAAGTCGTGGGTTCTCACTCATAAACATTCTAAAAGAAGAGAAAAAAAGAGTTTAGTTATGAGTGCTCTTAATATTCATCTAAATATTTTTATAATTGCTTATGCAAATTGTGACGACCCGACCCGTCATCTCGTGAGTTACCTCTCCGTTTCCCCCATTTTATGTTTCTTCATGTTTCATTATCAATAATTGGTGTGTTAGAGTCTATTTGGATTGGTTTTGGTAGAAAATGAGACACTTAGTCTCTTTACGAAAGGTTTGATATGGAAAAGTTAACCGGATGTTGACTTATGAGTCATAGGGCTCGGATATGAATTTTGGTGATTCGGTTAGCTTCGGGGGATGATTTATGACTTAGGAGTGTAATCGGAATTGATTTTGGAGGTCCGGTGTAGAATTACGCTTGAATTGGCGAAGTTAGTATTTTGGCGATTTCCGGTTGATAGGTGAGATTTTGATCTGAGGGTCGGAATGGAATTCCGAGAGTTGCTGTAGCTTTGTTAGGTGATTTGGGATGTGTGTGCAAAATTTCAGGTCATTTCGACGTGGTTTGGTTGGATTTTTTATCGAGTGCGAGTTTCAGAAGAATTTGAAGAACTTAGGATTGGGTTTGATGTAATTTGATGGTTTTAGTGCTAATCGTAGTGTTTTGATGATTGGAGAAAGTTTGAATAAGGTATTGGATCATGTTTGTGTTTTTGGTTGAGGTCCCGGGGGCCTCGGGGTGATTTCGGATGGTTAACGGGAAGTTTGGAGTTGTAAAATACAGTAGAAAAATTGCAGAGTATTTTTGTTCTATGCGATCGCACAGGGTGTCATACGATCGCATAGAAGGAATTTGAGGGGTTGTTTTGTTGTTCGATGTGATCGTGGTGGGAGGCTTGCGATCGTACAATGTAAAGTCATTGTGATATGCGATCGCATAGGGTTAAAAATTGGGGGCAGAAATTTGTTCTATGCGATCGCAAGGGCTTGATTGCGATCGCATAGGGTTAGCTACAGTGACCTGGGCAGAATATTTTAAAACATTTCATCCACAATTTTGGGGCTCATTTACTTCATTTTTGATCTTTTGAGAGCTTTTTGAAGGAAATTGAAGAGGGATTCAAGAAGAATCGATTGGAGGTAAGATTTTTGAACTTAAAACTCGTTCTTATTGTGAAATCCACCTAGAAATTCATGGAAATTAAGCTAAAAATGGAAGAACTAGGGCTTGAGTTTTGAGATTTTTAAATTGGAAATTGAAGGGCATTTGAGTTCGGATTTGAGAGTTCTTGGTATGTATGAACTCGTGAGAAGATCAGTAATCCGGTGATGTGAATTTTCTGATTTTTTGAGAAGTGGGCCCGGGGCTCGGGTTTTGCTAATTTCGAGATTTTTGTTATTTTTCGATTGTTTTGATTGGGTATTGTCCCATTGGCATATTGTGATGTATTTCCTCTGATGTTGGATAGATTCGACGCGTGTGGAGGCCGTTTTAAGGGGCAAAGGCGTCGAGAGCTAGAGATTTCACCGGTTCGAGGTGATTAATGATTGTAAATGATATCCTGAGGGTTTGAAACCTTGGATTTGCACCCATAGTGCTATATTGAGGTGACTTGCACGCCGGATAGAGAGCGTGGGGTAGAGCACCCCTTGGGATTATGACTTGGTCCGTCCCGGCTGTTGATTTTACCGCGTATTTCACTATGACTTGTTGGTTTTCACTATGACTTGGGGTTATTGCCATACTTGGGGCTTATTTCCAACTGTTTGAACTCCTTGTGAGCTATCATCACTGTTTTCCTCACTAATTGATATATTATTTGAACTCAGTCCATTTGAATTATACTGTTTCATGAACTCAGCTATATTTTTACTAAACCTTGAGTTTTAACTGATATTTGAACTATTGTTTGAGCTGAGTATTTTTGTGTTACTGATGCCTGCAGGGCTTATGATTATTTTTCTTGGACTGATTGAGGCCGAGGGCCATATGTGAGGATATGTTGAGTGATGTGAGGAGGTTTTCAGGCCTCGAGTGATATGTGAGGAGGCCTCCAGGCCTCGAGTGTATTGTGAGAAGGCTTTCAGGCCTCATGTTGATATGTACAAGCTTTCAGGCCTTATGATGATATAGCGCTTGTGCTGTAGGAGCCCCTCCGGAGTCTGCACCCCCACAGTGAGCGCGGGTACCCATCTAGAGCAGATAAATTTTAGACAGTGGTAACAATGGCACTGTTATATGCATTTTGGTCAGGTAACAATGACTGACCAGTCAGGTAACAATGACTGACCAGTCAGGTAACATTGACTAACCAGTGGTAACAATGGCACCGTAATACGCGTGTTGGTCAGGTAACAATGGCTGGTCGGTCAGGTAACAATGATTGACCAGGAACATGAATCATGCCCGAGGGGCCGAAATTGTTTTCGAGATATTGCCCGAGGGGCGAACTTGATGTGCTCATCTTGCATATTTACTTGTCTTTTTACCTATTATACTGGGGTATTTATGCTCGAGGGCGGATTTTTCTGTGCTTATCAGCACTAACTGTTTTGAAATTGTTTTCGTAATTATTGAAAAGACCATTTTCAAAAGAGATTTGAACTGAGCCAAGGTATTTCTAAAGATATCATAGATTTCACTGTTTTCTCAGAAAGTTGTACCCGACTTCTATACAGTATGTTGGTTGCTTTACGTGATTTCTTACTGCTCAGTTATTATTTATTTTTATTACTCACTGAGTTGGAGTACTCACTTTACTCCCTGCACTTCGCGTGCAGATGCAGGTATTTTATCACCCAGTAGCGGGTTTTGAGCAGATTAGAGGCTAAGTTAATGGAGATTAGCAAGGTGACTGCTAGCATTCGCAGCGCCGTGTGTTCTTCCTTGTTTTATTAGTCCTATTTGTATATTTCAGACTTGCAGTGGTAGTTATACCCTAATAGTTGCTCGTGACTTGTGACACCCCTGTTTGGGCTGTGTTTGGTTGTACTTCTGCTAAGTAATATTATTGAATCATTTTTAAAAATTATTTACTCATGTTATCCATTTTTTTGAAAAAGGCAAATAGGGTTAGTTGGCCGGCCTTGTCTTCACGAGAGGCGCCATCACGACCGGAGCGGGGTTTGGGTTGTGACAAGTTGGTATCAGAGCCTAGGTTACTAGGTCTCATGAGTCATGAGCAGGTTTAGTAGAGTCTCGCGGATCGGTACGGAGACGTCTGTATTTATCCTCAAGAGGCTGCAGAACCTTTAGGAAAACTTCACATTCTTGAATTCTTATCGTGCGTCCTTGATTCAGATTGAAAAGAAACTTTTGAAATTCCTTCCACGCGTTTGTATGCGCGCATGAGCGCTCGGTATCTGATATGCCTTGATGGCTTGTGATTCCCCGATCAAGGGGCGAGATGTGATCTCTGTGAGTTTGATATTGGGTCAGTCTGTAGGACTTGAGGCCGGATCTTTGCCTATGGCTTGAGCACTGAGGTGCTGATTGTGTGAGTAAGTGTTTTAAACTTATATGTTCGGCAGTGTCCCTATAAGTGGAAGTGATGGTTGAATAGCTATGTGATGAGTATGTTAGTACGGCGGGATGTATCTATGTAACTTGAAAGTGACGAGGAAGGCCTGCGGGATGATAAATAAACTAGTAAGTGTATGATTCCATTATGATTGGATGTGTAGCTCCGAGTTATAGGCGCGTGAAGAATCTTTTCATGTCTCCTAGATGGGAGTGAAGTAAATTTCAAGTGTCGATATGAGTTTAGACTCAGGAAGACTAAGTAACTGTGTATGACGGTGGAAGGTATTCGGAAACATTATATTGAGACGAAGCAGGTGGGTTATCTCCTGTGGAGTGTTCTGAAGTGGTGTGATCCTTATGTGTATGTTAGAAGATCTCATGTGTAGTTGAAGGGTACGTGTTGAAATTTGAAATTTCGGGTCGCTTAAGAGCATGGGCTTAACTGTTACGGGGATGAATACGAGATTTGTAGAAGATTTACAGTACTAGATGATCTGTGTTTTCACAAACTTATAAATGATTTGAGTTTAATCTCACTACGGTATTGTGGCATCAATAGAGTAAAAGTGTTATGATATATTGAGTATATCTTGATCTATGGCTTCGAGCCAAGTGGGGAGTCTGCTGTGAGCAGTTGATTGCACGGTTAGGTACTATGTTGGTTCCAGTTTGGGGCAGGCGAGTAAATTAGCTATGGCTAGAGTAAAGGGAAATTTGGTCGAAGGCTACATTATGCTTCATGGAGGGAGAGAATCACAGGATGTCTTAAGTTGTTGATGGTTAAGAATACTCGGTAAATAGAGCAGGAAGTTGCTTGGTCTTATCGGGACGAGGATTTCATTTTGCGGCATCGGAATGCCAATGAGGCACGAGTGGTCCTATTTGTTGGGTCAGGTAATTTGTAGTTTGAATAAGAGTGAATGACTTTCGAGAATGGTTCTAATGTGTTCAAGATTCTACAGGAAACAATTGGGTATTTTAAGCTACATGTGTGGTTAGAAACTGTGTTTTCATTGGAAGAGGTTCAGATTTGTGGTATTTCTGGGTTAATTATGGAGTTCTATGCATCAGTATCAGGAAAGTAAAAGTAACGGATTCAGATTCACAGGAAGTTCTTCAGATTAAAGTATTCGAGAGCGTAATGTTTCTGGTAATATTTGAGAGAGTATTCAGCGGCTTATAGGTCTTAGACAGTGTGGTCTTGTGCTTGAGTCTCGTGTAGTGAGCCTGGGTTGAGGAATTGTGGTGCTACAACATGAGTAAAGATTAAGTTGAGGATGAAACATAAGGAAATTTAGATGGATGGAGTATCTTGATAGTAAACCGAATCGGTATGGTAAGGATATGATTAATTCTTTGTATGTGATCGAGGTAATAAGCCCTTACAGGTATTGTGCAGCAAAGCTCTTGAGTGCTGACAGCTTGTTTAGTCTGGTCTAGTTAGAAGGATTCAGTCCTAACAGTTTAGCTTGTGCAAATGGAATTGGGGAAGAATTCTTGTTGGGTTTGACCGTGGTTTGGAGATGTATATATCTTCTATGGGCATGCGAAGCGTAGAATGTGTAATGATTTTCTTCCAAATGGGATCAGTGGGAGTCCTTGGCTAGATGAGTTAAAGTTCAGTTCTGAAAAGAAGCTCATAAAACTCTTAGGCAACGGGTGTGAGCATGTGATTTTTCCCTTCATGAATTATTCCCAAAAATTCAAACAAAATGATTTTCTTTATTATTTTGCAATTTTGTTATTTTCTATTAATTGTTTGCATTTTATTCGTGCATTTTAATTCATATAAAAAATATAAAAATACGCTTTACATTTGCATTTAGGATCTAATTTCATATTTTAGAATTATTTAGTGGTTAAGTTGTTTTTAGAACAAAATTTAAAGAAAATAACAAAATAGTCCATTTTTGCATTTTTAATTGTTAATTATTGAATTTGTCTTGAGTTTACTTTAAATAGGACTTAATCAATTTTTAGGAATTAATTAGCTTCATTTTGGAAATAAATAAGGTCTCTATTTTAATTTTGTATTTTAATAAAATCAGAAAAAATATAAATACAAAATGAAAATACAAAAAAAAAGAATTGAAAGAAAACTGTCTTCTAAATGACCCGAATTTGGACCAAATTGTTAAGCCCAAATCAAAATAACCACGCCTAAATCACCCCACGCCCAGGCCCAACCCGTCCACCACCCGGTCCAAATCTTTGTCCCCCCAAACGACCCCGTATTGAACCCAATTAGTCCTGGCTGTCGATGTTAATTCATCAGACGGTCAGGAAGCTTAGACCTATTAATATTTAACGGTCGGAACCCCCTACCCCCATCTCGTCTCTTTCAAAGCCCTGCCCTCACAGAAACACTAGCGGCGCCGCCCTAATTCCCCACCGCCGGCGATGGTGGCGCCGATGCAAATGACTCCCAAAATAACACCATGAACTCCCCTTCTCTTCCTCTATCCGAATCCACTGTCCTTTTCCTTCGAATCTTACTTGAACCTGTCGAATCTTCGTTTGAAGATTTTTCGGCCATGACGCAACTTCATCCATATTCGCCCAAATTAACACCTTAGGTTCCTTTTCCTTTCCCCTATCCAAATCCCCAGTCAGTTTGTCTCGAATCTGCCTGGAATTGTTCGAATTTCAATTAGAACATTTCCCGGGCAAAACCCTAATTGCACCAAACTACCCAAAATTGATACCACAAGGTACCCATGCTTCCCTCATGAAGAATCTACGGTTGATAGCATCCAATTCCTATCGGAGATGATCGAATTTGGACTGTGAGAGTTGGCCTGATCTTTTAGTGAGTTTCCGTTCATTTTTAATGTTTAACTGTTGCTTAATTTTGTTTGGTTTTATGTGTGATTGGTGCATGTTTTCATTTACTCACATATTGATTTCTGCTTTCTTTTTTTTTTTAATTTTAATTTTGCGCCCTTTCTGCTCTTTAGTTGTTAACGCTAATTAGGTCAAAATTCATTTAATTCATGTGTGTTGGTTGTTTAGTTTAGTTCATACAATAATTCATAATCCTTCAGTGTTTTGAATTTTAGTTTGATAATTGTAAATTCAGGGCTTTGTTGACGATTGTTTGTAGCTTAGTGAGTTGAATTTTTGGTTTATGGAATTCTTCAATAGTTACTGATCTCATTAGTTTATAGGATTAGTTCAATGTTAAGGGTATTAGGCTGAAGTTAATTTTCATTAGGTTAAATGAGGTTGGGTTTTAGTTGAATATAATTTGTTAAATCTCAGAATAGTATAAGGTTAGTTTAGGGAGTTTAATTGAGGAAGAATTTACTAGAAGTTTCTAGGTGGGGGTCAAAGTGAAATATTAGGAGAAATAGTAAGGTAACATGAAGAAGAAGTCACAATTTTAGGGACCAAATGTAAAAACCTAAAATCTGAAGTCTCACCCTCATTGTGCCTATAAAAAGGGCATTCACATGCTTTCATTAACAAGTTGGAACCCCAAAAATTCCGCCCAACTTTCATAAGTCTTCCTTAGCTAAAATTTAAATTTCAAAAATCTCTCCTAGATCTAAAACCAAAAAACAATAGAAAAACCTCCAAAAATCAAAAAAATTGTACATTGATCTTCCTTTGATCATTTTTTTTAAGTTCAGCTCTTAATTCAACCGATTGGGCTCATTTAGCATCAAAATTAGCTTAGGTCTCCCTATTTCTGTTCTGTACTTGAAGATTTAATGCAATTGAAGGTGTTTTGGTGTTCATCCTAGTTGTTCCTGGGTACTTTTGATGGCTGAGAGTATTCTGTAATTCCTAGTTTAATTTCGAGTAAATCTGAGGACAAATAAGCATGTTTGTGATCAATTTGTTGTTGTTGCATTTCTGAGTTCTTTCCTGGGTTTTTGAGAAGTTGACTGGGTCAAAATTACTTCTATTGTTGCTGGCTGTGACTGCTGTTTGGAACTGCTTGCTGACTCTTCATTTTTCATTTCATTTGGTGCAATTCCAGGTACATACTCGGTCTCCAATGGCAAAAAACTCAGGAAATTTGTAACTGAAGTTTGTTGGAATAAAAGGCTAACTTAAGAACTTAAATTGTTTAGATTTTATTTCGTTCATATATAGATTCTTCATAGGGCAGTTTGCTACTGTTAGTGTTTAGGTATACATTAGTTTACGTGTGGTAGCAGCATTTTTGATACTTGATGACTTTGGACTTCTGATAATTTGTAATAACAGGACTATAATGGACTTTCGATTGTTAAGTGTGGAATGGTATTGGCCCTAGTATAATTTAGTTCGTCAGTTTAGTTTAAATGTTTTGAGCTAGAAAACAATCTGAAACTGGAAACTGGTTTGAAAATCTATGGTGTGCACTTGTGTTAATAATTAAAAGTTCGAGTTGTTAGAATGGAATTAAATTCAAAATCGATTGAAAGTCATGATTAGTGTAAAAACAAGCCCAAATTGTAATGTCAAGTGTGCTGTTGGATCACTTCTTCTACACTGATTTATTATATACTTGGAGGTCTCTAGGATATAATTTCAATGCATCAATTCAACTAGTATGACTTGTTTAGATAGTCATTGTAGTAATTCTGTTGAACGGTCCAAACCAATAGATTGCAATTGTCATAAAGTTGAATTATTCATGTGAACCTGGATATAGAATTCATTGTGATTTTAGGCTAGAAGGTTAAAGATAAAACGTGACGTGGGCCCATTTGGGAAGTCCAAACTTGACTGCCTCAGTGGGAATCAGACTTGGGCCTAAATCTGTTTAGGGCCCAAAACCTTGAATATCTTAGTAAGGATACTCTGACAAGCTAATTAAATTAGGACTATTTTCCTTTATTATTAGAGACAAATAAAATAGACAATCATAGTTGCTTTAGGGTTGCCTTTTAATTAATAAAAAGAGATGAGCCTCGCTAAACAAAACACATAATTGCGGGTCCCTCTTTAAATGGCTATATTAAATACTTAGAGTTCGGGACGAGCCGTTTAGCGAATTTCACGGCCTTCCCCAAAGATAATAACACGCTAGCCACTTTAGACGCGCTTTTAATAACATTAACTTCCTAAAGTCGGGTGCACATTTATGTGACCCAAATCCAAATCTCAACGAAGTCAAAATGTGTCAAAAATCGCGGGTGCATTTATGTGACGCGGTTCGAGACATGTTTGCACGACACTGCAATTCTCTTAAAATAATAATCATAAAAGCGGTTCAAAGTTAAAAGTACATAGGTTAAAACATGTACTAAAATCAAATAAATAAGCCAAATATGACAGTTGAGCGACCGTGCTAGAACCACGGAATCCGGGAATGCCTAACACCTTCTCCCGGGTTAATAGAATTCCTTACTCGAATTTCTGGTTCGCGGACTGTTAACAGAGTCATATTTTCCTCGGTTCGGGATTCAACCGGTGACTTGGTACACCATTAAACTCCCAAGTGGCGACTCTGAATCTCAATAATAATTCCCGTTCCGATTGCCCTTTAATTGGAAAAACTCCTTTGCGCCCTTGCGGGTGTAGCGGAAAAGGAGATGTGACAGCTCTGGTGACTCTGCTGGGGATACAAACCCAGAACTTCGGTTTAGGGTTTAAGAATTGGAGCTTAGATTAATTTTTATGTTTGGCTTTATCTGATTTTCCTACACGTTTCATACTAAATGTGCTAAATATTTTACCGCTTTGATATTATTTGAACTGTATATATAAACTGTGCCGAAACCCTTCTCTTCTCACCTCCTGGGATGTGCTTACTGGCTGAGACTCCCTATTCTGTTAGTTTCATACCCTGAAATAAGAAAGAGGCCGGACAAGTTACTAAGCCGGATGGCCTTTTGGTTCCCAGTACGTAGCCCCCTCCTCGACTCGAGTTGTCCGCTCGGGTACACAGTCTAGAACATATACCCAGGTTCTGAACCTAGAATAACTTGACTCCATGCCGGATCCCTAATAGGAGCTCTTATCTGCATAACGTGAATATGACTTAGGAGATTCAACACAGGGGTTGGGTCCGTCTAGGACAGGTAACCAGATATGAAAATGACCACCTGGATGTATCTTACGTGTTGCATGTACCTTTATTTGTCTCGGATTCGCATGCTGACCGACTTGAATATTTGGAAAAAATTGAACAAAAACAGAGAAATAGCAGTGTGGAGAGTTAATTACCTGTTTTCGAAAAATGACCAATGTCAAAATAGAGTCGAAACTTTGCCGATTTTTTTGAGAAAAATGAAAAAAGAAGAAAAAGGAAAAAGGAAAATTTGTTCTTAAAAAATGGTTTGTTTTATTTGTCAATAAAAAAAAAAGAAAAAGAAAACAAAAGAGTTTTATTTTCAAATAGCTTGTTGAAAAGAAAATATCAAAAGAGTTCTGTTTTTCGAAATAGTGTATTTGTCAAAAAGAGTCTTGTTTTCGAAAATAGTTAGTTTACTTGCCCGAACTACGCTAGTTTAATTCTCACCGAATGTGAGATACGTAGGCAACCCTCATCGGGTCCAACCACCCTTTTTGCAAAATAGCCAAAAATACCACAATTTTAATTTTTGTCATAAATAAGTCGGGTAAAGGCTATTCTTGTCTAAAACAGCCGAATATCCTTAAAGGGGCGCCGGAGGGTTGTCTTTGCAAGAACAGCCACCCTGTGTCATTTCTCAATTGTTAGCAGGCACAGCCTTAACATCTTCTCCCGAAGTGCTGAAAGGCCGTATCTGCAAAATCGTTTTTTTTAAATTAGAAATTTGAATGAAAAGAATATTGTCATTTTTTCTTTTAGGTCAAAATAAGTGATTAAGTCACCTTAATAAATGTGCAGGATGAGCACGATTCAAAATGAAACTTTCTCAATCATGAATAAAATCCCTCAGGAGTTGCGTCTATGGTGGAACGATCTGGGCAAAGAAAGACAGAGCGAGGTCAACAAATATTTGAAAGGGCTTACCGGTTTATTGGAGATTGTGCCTCGGGGAGACATCATCAGAGCTTTGGTCACATATTGGGACCCGACATACAATGTGTTCCATTTGTCGGACTTTGAACTCACTCCGACCCTAGAGGAAATAGCTTGGTACATCGAAAGTGCCGAGGTTCCTTTAAGGCACAAGTACTTGGTTGCCCCGATAACCGTGGCTATACACAGATTCTTAGACTCTCTGAAGATAATCAGGATGGTTCACAACACGGATTTGGCAAATGGCTTTTGTACCCCACACTTCATATACCACAGATATGGCCACATATGAGGGTTCAATAACCCAGAAAGCAAGATATGTAGCAAAGGAAACCAGCAAAAATAGGAGGAACATAGATGTTTCGCTTTTATGGTGGTCTTTTTATGGAGGAAAAATGGGGCTTGTGGTCTTCCCAAGGAAGGATGGTAACATTGACATAAAAATCGTTGGGGCCGTCAGCACTTTAATGACTCAAGCCAAAAGCACTCTTGCGCCTATGATATTAGCCGAAATCTTCCGCGCCCTTACAGCCTGCAAAGCCGGGGGATACTTCTTCGAGGGGTGCAATCTACTGTTGCAAATATGGATGACCGAACACCTGTGCCATCGACCTCAGTTCCTGAGTTATGGGTCTACAGAGAAAACCTGTATAGAGGAGTTTTATACGAGGATTAAGGGGGTCAATTTTCCTGAAGGATTCACGGGCTGGACAACATACTTTCAGTCCCTCATTGCTAGTCAAATAGAGTGGACGTTTGGATGGTTGCCTGTTGATGAAATCATATATATGCCAGCAGCAAGGCCACATTTCTTCTTGATGGGTCTTAAGAGCATTCAGCCTTATGCCCCGTATCGGGTTTTAAGGCAGCTCGGGATATGTCAAATAGTACCAAAAGACGGCGATCTTAGTCTCCAAGTGGTTGAGATTAGTTCTGATGGCCAGTTTCCTGAAGCAATGGTCCACCAAGTCTGGAGCGAATGCCAATATTTAGCGACGAATACCTGTGTCAGGGATCGAGCTAAAGGAGAAGTGCCACCTGAGTATCACGCTTGGTATGGAAGGGAAGTTGCACTCGGAAGGCCGGCCAAAAGGCCTCATCTCCAGGAGTTTGCCGAATCGTCGCAAGAACAGTGGGCTTGGTTAGCTAAAGAAAATGAATACATGACCAAAATAGGAGAATTGGAAAAGCGGGTCCACGACCTTCAGTTTTAAAAAAACGTGCAAGCTGCGGCTCACGAGGGTGAGAAAAAGAAATTGGCCAAAGAGAATGAAGCCTTACGAGCCCAAATCCAAAAGATGAAGGTAGCAGCTGAAAGTCCTGTCAGGAGTGCCAAAGATGCAAAACTTATAGAAAGTCTAAGGCAAAGGGTGAATGACTACAGCTTCGACCTCAACAAAGCAGAAAGAGAATTAATCGGGGTTCAAAATAATTGGCTAAAAACGCAAACGAACGAGCCCGCATGGTTAAGCAGTTGAGAGGAGAATACGATAATGAGGTCACGGGATTAAAGAAAAAGGTCATCGTCGCAGAAAACAACATGATCAAACAGGCAAAAGAATTCAAGGTTGAAAGAGAGCACTGCTACGCAGCATTGGCACAATTAGAAATGGACCTGCAATAAATCCAGGAACAAAATCAGCAGACTTTAGAGGCCAGGGCCCAACAGATAGGGCGGTTGCTTCAGGAAAAGGGCATAGTCAGAGAGAGAATCCTAACTATTGCTCACTAAATTACCAGGAAATGCCAAATGTGCGAGAACATGACTCAGACTACCTTCTTTGCCTCGGTGATGATATTTGTAAAACAGATAATGAGTGACCTGGACAGACTTCAAGAGGAACTTGCATATAGGCCTGCGGCAAGATCGAACAATGTCCCTCGGGAACCAGGAGCTCTAATGTATTCATGATTATCATTTGAGTCTGTATTTCCTTTTACTAGAGTTTGTCAGTTGTCGGAGTCTGTATTTCTTTTCGAGTCAGTCTGCATTTTCATTTTGAAGTAGAATAGTTGTTGGTGGAGTTTGCAGTTCTTCTTGTCATCTAGAGTCTGTTAGGTGTCTCAATGCGTCAGTCTTGAGTCCTTGTAATCGAAGTACTTGCTATCAATAAAATTGAAACTTCCAAAAATATTTTTACTTCTATTTTGCATTTATTACACTCGGACTGATTCAGGCAGGGTCAGGATATGTAGGCAATCTCCATAGGATCCGATCGTAACAAAATAATAAAAAAAAGAGAAGGAAGAAAAGTGAAAGAGCAAAAAAGAACCAAAGATGGAAAGAAAGAGAGCCAAAGAAAAACAAAAAAAAAGAAGAAAAAAAATCCACAACAAAAGAAACAATGGCGAAACAAAAAGAAACAAAGGCACGAATAAAAGAAAAGAAGTCGCAGTCGGGAATAAAGAAAGTCGGGATGACGCAAGCAGTCGAGCAAATGCATAATAGAAACTGTTAACTGCCTAGGTGCATTCATTTCCCAAACGTGCGGTTACCAATTTGTTAATGCCCTAACCACTAACAACGTTGTTGTTGATGATGAGTCCAGGCAAGTGGTTTAGTTGACTGGCATTCTGGAAACCCACTTACACAACACCCGCTCTACAGATAAGTGAAAAATGGTCAACCAAGAGTTAGAAGCATGCATTTTCGACCCGTCTAGGGAAGAAGAAGTTGTGGATGTCAATGCAATGAAAGAGGAGATGTATAAACTGAAGCAACAGATGGCCGAAATGTACCAGGCCTGGGAAAAGGGACACCCCCTATCAGCCTATCCTGCTAACCCCACCTACATCCCGCCATTAGCTCAGCCACAAGATCCTCCCATAGTGAATTCCTCTCCGTCTTACCCTACCTACCAGCAATACTACGCAACCACTTCCCAAACACCACCACCTCCACCACCCAAACAAATCCCATGCCCTCCACCTCCAACCACTCCTGTGTTTGTGGCTCCTCCACTCGCTGCATTATACAGATCTTCTTGTGAGCCCCTGTTCCAAACCCAGGAAACCAGCTATTACCCACCTGAACCCACCTTCAAACCTCCTGAACCATACTCCTTCATTCCCCGTATTGATATCCGAGCTGAAGAAGAGAAGCCTCCCAAAAACCCTGAGTAGGAGGAGATGATACGAAAGGTGAAAAGCTTAGAGCAATCATTCAGAAATATGCAGGGTCTAGGAGGATAGGTGAGTGTGGCCTACAAGGACTTGTGCTTGTTTCCCGACGTCCAATTACCTGCGGGATTCAAGTTACCCAAGTTTGATCTGTATGATGGACATGGCGATCCGGTAGCCCATTTGAGGGGATTTTGCAGTAAGATGACATGCGCTAGGGGAAGGGATGAGTTATTAATGGCGTACTTTAGTCAAAGTCTAAGTGGTGATGCTTTGGAATGGTACACGTGGCAAAATCATGCTCGATGGTACACATGGGATGATTTGACCCAAGCATTGGAGGCCACTTTCAATATAATCTCGAGATTGTCCCGGACCATCTATCACTGACAAAAATTGAGAAGAAGTCGGGGGAAAGCTTCAGAGAGTACGGTTTTCGGTGGAGAGAACAGGCGGCAAGGGTCGACTGAAAGCTAGATGGTTGATTACTTTCTGCAGGCTTTGGAGCCTACCTACTATGGTCATCTGGTGTCAGCAGTGGGAAAAACATTCAACGAGGTCGTGAAAATGGGAAGTATGGTGGAAGAGGGTCTCAAGTCCAACAAGATTATGATCTATTCGGCAATCAAGGCAACTACCCAGGCTATCTAGAGCGGCATCGGAGGTGTATTGGGAAAGAAAAAGAAAGAAGATGTTACAGTAGTGGAATCGAGAGCTTGGTCCTGGGGTCAATCGCCATATTATCACCAACCACGACCACATCCCTAAATCTACCCCCACACCCTATATGGCCCATCGCAACACTACTATCCGCCTCTTGTTCCCCATTTCTCTATCCACCATGCCCAAAAATACCCCCAACCTCCTACCATGCGCAATGGCGCGCAACTACCTCACAAAATACTTACCCGACTCAAAGCACCTACCCACCCCCGAGAGCCTACAGAAACCCCAAGGGACCTGACTTTCGACCTGACCTTGCTTCCAAGAATGATAGGCTGCAGAAAAAGAAGACCTTCACTCCGTTGGGAGAATCCTACACCAGCTTATACCACAGATTAAAACACTTGGGCATGTTGAGCCCAATTGAACCCAAAGTGCCAAATCCTCCCCCAAGGAATTTGGACCACTCGGTGAGTTGCGAGTATTGCTCGGGTGCTCTGGGACATGACACAGAAAAATGCTGGCATTTGAAAACGGCCATCCAGGAACTCATTGATACCCGCCGAATTGAAGTGCAGGCCCCAGAGACGCCTAACATCACTCATAATCCATTGCCAGCCCATCACCAGACCTATATAATTGAGTTAGTGCAAAAGGGAGAGTATAAGAAACCTTCACAAACCGTAATGATGATCAGGGCCAGTGAGGTCAGATCAAATGAGAAACCAACCAGTAGGAGGGCATTGATCAAGGTAGAGGAGACAATCAGCGAACCAGTGGTGGTGATAAAGAAGGAGCCTTTGAGAAATGTGGCAGTAAAACAAGAACCAAGTAAAGTGGTGGTGCCGGGGGCAGCTGTCAAGCGCGTTGTGATCGTAAAAGGGGTTCATATAGAGCCGGTTATCATCAAGCCAGTGACTCAGTTACCAGTGGTCAGTGAAAAGGCCATCCCATGGAATTACGACCGAGTGACTGTGACGTACAAAGGGAAGGAAGTTAAAGCAGAAGTTTGTGAAACCTATGGGCTGACTCGTTCTGGGAGGTGCTTCGCCCCTGAAGAGCTGAGAAACATTAAAGCAGCTAAAGATAATCCAGCACCAGTAAAAAGGACCGTGACTGAAGAAGAAGCAGAAGAATTCTTGAAGAAGATGAAGGCGCAAGATTATTCCATTGTAGAACAGTTGAGAAAGACTCCGGCACAGATCTCATTACTATATTTATTGATCCATTCGGATGAGCACCGCCGAGCATTGATAAAGATTCTGAATGAAGCCCATGTTCCTGATAAGATCTCTGTGTATCATCTGGAGAAAATAGCAAATAAGATTTTCGAGGTCAACAGGGTTTCATTTTCTGATGATGCGCTGCCTTTGGAGGGTACTGAGCATAATAAAGCACTCTACCTCACAGTGAAATAAGAAGACTCTGTGGTCACCCAGGTGCTGATTGACAACGGGTCCAGTGCAAACGTCTACCCTCTCTCCAGCCTGGAAAAGTTAAAAGTGGACAGTGAAAGGATTCAAAAGAATAGCATTTGCGTGCAGGGATTTGATGGATGAGGAAAGGACACAGTTGGGGATATTGTGTTGGAACTGACTATAGGACCAGTTGAATTTACTAAGGAGTTCCAGGTGCTCGATGTGGTTGTTTCTTACAATCTCTTGTTAGGCCGGCCTTGGATTCATGCCACAAAAGCAGTGCCGTCTACCTTGCATCATATGGTCAAATTCGAGTGGGACCGGCAGGAAATTGTGGTGCATGGGGAAGATAGTTCGTGTAATACCATTATGCCTTTTGGACGAAGCTGAGGATGACAAAGGTCCATGGGTTTATCAAGTCTTGGACACAGTATCAGTTGCAAAGATCCCGGAAGGAGAGTGTATTCATGTGCCCAGGGTAGCTGCTGCATCTGTCATGGTGGCTTCGAAAATGATAAAGAATGTATTCTTACCTGGAAAAGGCTTGGGTGCTTCGTTGCAAGGAATCATACAGCCGGTATCTCTTCCTGGAAACCTAGATACTTTTGGTTTAGGCTTCAAGCCCACTGCTGCTGACATAAGGCGAGCTAAGAAGATGAAAAAGAGAGCATGGAACCTTGCAAAACCCATCCCCCGCCTTTTCCGTTCCTTTGTCCGGCCTGGTACTAAGAAGCGCCCAGCAACGGTAATGCCTAATTCTGTGGTGGTAGAACCCGACAAGGAGCTGATTGAGAGGTTTGAAAAGCTGTTTGACGAGGTGAATATGTTGGAGACAGGAGAAGGTCCAAGCAAGGCAGATGTGCAGTTCGTGGGGCCCCATGCAAAGCTTAATAATTGGGAATCTACTCTTCTTCCTACCCGGAGGGAGTCTTGGTAGTTAGTTTTGATTTTCCTTTCCGTTTAATCTGGGTTATTTCCAAGGTTGTAATTTGGATTCTATGTTTCGTCCGTTTGGACGAGTTAAACCTTGTTATCTTACAATTTTAATGAAATGCAATTTCTTTCCTTCTTCATTCCTAATAGCCTTTATTTTGTCTTTCTTTTCTTTCTTGTACAGTCCTTTTTATGCAGGTTTCACTGATANGAATTAAGCCAATTTGAAGAAAAACCCAAACCTAATCTGAATGACACAGAGGCAATCAATTTAGGGGATCAGGAGAATGTATGGGAGACAAAAATAAGTGTCCATTTGGAACCTCCGCTCATAGAAGAGATAATTAAAGCGTTGTTTGAGTACAAAGATATTTTTGCATGGTCATATGACGATATGTCGGGTTTATGCACCGATTTGGTGGTCCACAAATTGCCCACCAACCCGGCATGCCCCCTGTCAAGCAGAAGCTAAGGAAATTTAAAACAGACATCAGTGTAAAAATCAAAGAAGAAGTCACCAGGAAGTTTGATGCGAAGGTCATCCGGGTCACGCGGTATCCCACTTGGTTAGCTAATGTTGTGCCTATGTCAAAGAAGGATGGAAAGACCAGAGTGTGCGTTGATTAACGTTATCTCAATAAGGCGAGTCCAAAAGACAACTTTCTACTGCCGAACATCCACATATTGATTGACAATTATGCCAAACATGAGATTGGTTCCTTCTGGATTGTTATGTGGGCTATCACTAGATTTTGATGGATGAGGAAGATGCATAAAAGATAGCATTCATCACACCTTGGGGAACGTATTGTTATAGGGTTATGTCATTTGGGTTGAAGAATGTAGGGGCGACATATATGAGGGCGATGACCACCATGTTCCATGACATGATACATCGAGAAATTGAAGTCTATGTAGACGACGTGATCATAAAGTCGAGGAAGCAATGTGACCATGTCAAGGACTTGAGGAATTTTTTCCAGAGGCTCTGCAGGTACAACCTCAAACTTAATCCATCGAAGTGTGCATTTTGAGTCCCATCTGGGAAGTTGTTGGGATTTGTGGTAAGTCGATGCGGTATTGAGTTAGACCCGTCCAGGATCAAAGCCGTTCAGGAGCTACCGCCGCTACGAAACAAGAAAGAGGTGATGAGTTTGCTTGGCAGGTTGAATTATATATGTAGGTTCATTGCCCAGCTCACAACGACTTGTGAGCCCATCTTTAAGCTGCTAAAGAAAGATGATGCGGTCAGATGGACGGGTGAATGTCAGGCAGCATTTGATAAGATTAAGGAATATTTGGCTAGTCCACCTATGTTGGTCCCGCCGGAGCCGGGAAGACCCTTGATCCTTTATCTGACAGTTTTGGATAACTCTTTTGGTTGTGTACTAGGGCAGCATGACATCACAGGAAAGAAAGAGCAGGCGATTTACTACCTCAGCAAGAAGTTCACATTATATGAGGTGAAGTACGCTCAACTTGAGAGGACATGTTGTGCCTTAACATGGGTAGCGCAAAAGTTGAAACATTATTTGTCATCATATACCACCTACCTCATCTCTCGGTTGGACCCGTTGAAGTACATTTTTCAGAAGCCCATGCCCACAGGGAGGCTTGCGAAGTGGCAAATCTTGCTTACAGAGTTTGATATTGTCTATGTGACCTGGACTGCAATGAAAGCACAAGAGTTGGCTGATCATCTAGCCGAGAATCCAGTCGATGAAGAGTATGAACCTTTGAAGACATACTTCCCTGATGAATAGGTAATGCATGTTGATGAATTAGAACAAGTCGAGAAGCCAGGATGGAAACTGTTCTTTGATGGGGCTGCTAACACCAAAGGCGTCAGGATAGGAGTCGTACTTATTTCTGAGACAGGGCAACACTATGCCATTATAGCTCAACTTCGTTTCTATTGCACCAATAACATGGCTAAATACGAGGCGTGTATCTTGGGCATGAGGTTGGCTATAGACATGGGTGTCCAGGAAATCTTGGTCATAGGTGACTCGGATCTTCTGGTGCACCAGATTCAGGGAGAATGGGAGACACGAGACTTAAAGCTCATACCGTATCGGTAGTGTTTGCATGAACTTTGTCAATGGTTTTAGTCAATAGATTTCAGGCATATTCCAAGGATTCATAATGAATTTGCCGACGCTTTGGCCACTTTGGCGTCAATGTTGCATCATCTAGACAAGGCTTATGTGGCTCCGTTGTAGATTCAGGTCCGAGATCGGCATGCCTATTGTAACATGGTAGAAGAAGAGCTTGATGGCGAGTCGTGGTTCCATGATATCAAAGAATATCTTAGGATGGGAGTATATCCAGCACAAGCCACAGGGGATCAAAAAAGAGCAATACGACGCTTGGCAAGCAGATTTTTCTTTAGTGGAGGATTGTTGTACAAAAGAACTCCAGATCTTGGTTTATTGAGATGCATGGATGCTAAACAGGCTACAATTATCATGACCGAGGTACATGCGGGAGTTTTTGGACCTCATATGAGTGGATATGTATTAGCAAAGAAGATTCTCCGAGCAGGTTATTATTGGCTTACTATGGAACGAGATTGCATCAGTTTCGTGTGCAAGTGTCATCAATGTCAGGTACATGGGGATTTGATTCATTCTCCACCATCTGAATTGCATACAATGTCGGCACCGTGGCCTTTCGTTTCTTGGGGGATGGATGTTATTGGGCCAATCGAGCCAGCGACGTCAAATGGGCACAGGTTTATTCTGGTAGCCATTGATTATTTCACTAAGTGGGTTGAGGCAAAAACTTTCAAATCGGTGACCAAGAAGGCAGTGGTCGATTTCGTGCATTGGAATATCATTTGTCTGTTCGGAATCCCGAAGGTAATCATCACGGACAATGGTGCCAATCTCAACAACCATCTGATGGCGGAGACATGTCAGTAGTTTAAGATCACGCACCGCAATTCCACCCCATATCGTCCTAAGGCGAATGGAGCAGTCAAAGCAGCTAATAAGAACATCAAGAAGATACTTCGGAAAATGGTGGAAGGGTCCAGGCAATGGCATGAGAAGTTACCTTTCGCCATGTTAGGCTACCGCACTACTGTTCGCACTTCAGTAGGGGAGACTCCTTATTCATTGGTGTATGGCACTGAGGCTGTAATACCCGCAGAAGTTGAAATACCATCCCTCCGGATTATCGCCGAAGCAGAAATTGATGATGTTGAATGGGCCAAAGTCCGCTTGGAACAATTGAGTTTGATTGATGAAACAAGATTGGCCGTAGTATGTCAGGGACAATTGTACCAACAGAGAATGGCAAGAGCATATAACAAGAAGGTGCGTCCGCGGAAAGTTGAAGTAGAGCAATTGGTATAGAGACACATCTTACCTTATTAGGCTGAAGCAAAAGGAAAGTTCGCCCCGAACTGGTAGGGGCCATTTGTTGTAACCCGAGTATTTTCCAATGGCGCATTATATTTGATAGATGTAGAAGGGAAATGTGTAGAAATGGCTATCAACTCTGATGCAGTCAAACGATACTATGTATGATTTTTTTGTTTAATTGTACTTTATTGTATTTGGCATATTTCTGAGATTGAAATGACGAAGGCATTTTGTTCTGCTATCCAAACACTTTATCCATTGTTACCCCTTTTGAGCTTCATTTATTTTCTTTCATACCCGTCTTTCGGAATCAATAACAAAACTCGAAAGCCCGAGCCGGCAAATCAACAAAGAAACAAGAGAAAACTAGTCCAAAAGGAAAGAAAAGGAAAAGAGGAGGAAAAGAAAAGAGAAGAAAAGAGAAAGGAAAAGAAAAAAAGAGAGAAAGAAAAGAAAAGAGAAAAGAAAAAAAGAGGAAGAGAAAAGAAAAAGAAAAGAAAAATGAAAAGAAAGAAAGGAAAAGTGGAAGAAAGGGAAGATCACAATAACGGAGTAATTTTATGACCTGAACTACGTTTGAATTGATCCCGAAAGGATACGTAGGTAGCCTCTCTTTGAGGTTCAGTCACACCAAAACAAAATCCCAAAAGTCCCCAAGAAAGAAACTGGGGCAGAAGTTGTGTTTGTCGTATGAAATTTGATTCCGAAGGTTGTAACTTTGAACCCATGTTGAATTATTTTGAGCCTTTAATACCCTTCTTTTCTAACCCCTATCCAAAAGCCTGCATTACGGTCCAAAGAAAGACCTTCCGAACAATCTTCAAGAAGTGCCAATACGAGCAAGTAAAAGTGGTTTATGTCAGGGGCAACACTCCGGTACAAGAAGAAAAATGATAAAAATGAGAGAGTCTTATTAGTGAAAACCTCACGGGCACCGTAAGGCGACGGGAGTCGAGAGAAATAAAAATGTCGTATTGGTGAAAATCCTCACGGGCACCGTAAGGCGAAGTGAGTTGAGAAAAATGATGAAAATGAGAGAGTCGTATTGGTGAAAACCCTCACGGGCACCGTAAGGCAAAGTGAGTTGAGAGAAATAAAAATAAGAGAGTCTTATTGGTGAAAACTCTCACGGGCACCGTAAGGCGAAGGCGAGTTTTCAGATGGGCAAACGAAACAAGTCTGTGGTTGAAAGCTGCTCAAGACATTGCAAAATGAGTAAGGTTTGGGTTTGGTTAAAAATCAGGTTATGAAAGTCCGAAACAGTAAATGTGGCAATTGAAAGTTGATTGGTTGGACAGACGGGGCGGTTTAATCCAAATGCATGGCATGATCAATGGCACCAGCTGTTCCACTCAGATAAGTCATCTTCTCTTCCTTCTTCATTACAAATCATCCGTTTTCGGATTCTCTCTATCCTCAACCCTCGAGGTCATTGCATTTCATTCTTTCGAGGTCTGTCTTTAAGATGTTTCAGTTTCAGTTCTGTTCAAAACAAAAGGGAGGAATGTCAAAGCTAACTACCAGTTTCCCAGGGCCAGAATATATCAAAGATGAAGTAGGACATAAAGGATCACTGGAAGTTTCATCGGTGGATTAATCAAATAATTGTGGGGAAGAAGCAAAGTTTCAGGTAGAGGTTCAGAAACACAAAAACAACAATACAGGATAGAACATTTGGGTCATCCAGGTTAGGAAGTCGAGGCGGTTCAAGGCAGGTCCAGGGAAGCAAGTTGGAGTAGAGCCCAGCAGCAGGGACATACCCAGCAAGAATGCCAGTAACTAACCATCATTTTATATTAACAATTTTTCTTTGATTGAGACAGGGGCAAGAAATTTTCTTTGTTTGATATCTTGAAGTCAGGCGCCCACCTGGAGAACAAGGGAACACATTCCAAGCTTCAGCAATCAGGCGCCCACCTGGAGAATAAGGGAAGTCCAATCCGAATTTTTGTTTTCAAATTTTCAATAATATCTTGCAACACGACGCACCCAGCCATCAAACTGGGGCAGAAATTTTTGCTTTGTTTTGTATATTTTGTTGCAGTCAGGAGCCCACATGGAGAACAAGGGAATACTTTTAAAGTTCAGCAATCAGGAGTCCACCTGGAGAACAAGGGAATACTTTTCAAGTTTCAGCAGTCAGGCGCCCACCTGGAGAACAAGGGAAGTACAATTCAGATTTTAGCTTTTAATTTTTAAATATTTGATAACATGTTGTACCCTGTTACCAAACTAGGGCAGAAAATTTTATTTGTTTGTTTATTTTGTTGCAGTCAGGAGCCCACCTGGAGAACAAGGGAATACTTTTCAAGTTCAGCAATCAGGAGCTCACCTGGAGAACAAGGGAATACTTTTCAAGCTTCAGCAGTCAGGCGCCCACCTGGAGAACAAGGGAAGTACGATTCAATTTTAGCTTTTAATTTTTAAAATTTGATAACATGATGCGCCCAACCACCAAACTGGGGCAGAAAGTTTTCTTTGGTCGTCTATTTTGTTGACGTCAGGCGCCCACCTGGAGAACAAGGGAATACATTTCAAGTTCAGAAGTCAGGCGCCCACCTGGAGAACAAGGTAATACGTTTCAAGTTCAGCAGTCAGGCGCCCACCTAGAGAACAAGGGAATACATTTCAAGTTTTAGTAGTCAGGCGCCCACCTGGAAAACAAGGGAAGTATAATTCAAATTTTAGCTTTCAAGTTTCTGATATTGGATAACATGATGTGCCCAGCCACCAAATCGGAGCAGGAAATTTTCTTTGATCATTTGTTTTGTTGCAGTCAAAAGCCTACTGGAGAACAAGGGAATACTTTTCAAGCGTTGCAGTCAGAAGCCCACCTGGAGAACAAGGGAATACTTTTCAAGCGTCAGCAATCAGGAGCCCCCCTGGAGGATAGAGGCACATATGTCAAATTTCAGCAATCAAGCATCACTCGGAGGAATGGAAAAACATCTCCGATCAGAATGCAAGGCAACAACAAGGATTCCATCGGAAGAATACAAGATCAAAGCAACACAAGAACAAGTTTGAAGACATAGATAGGACCTTTTTGTAAGTCATAGAACGTAGCTTAGGCTAGCTTCTTTTTATCTTGACACCGTGTAATAAGGAGGTCAGTAAGCAGTAGCCGCAGCAACAGCAGTAAAATCATAGCTCCTGGTAGTCCCAGCTACCAAACCTTCCTGAACTACACTGACCTGATTTCTTTTTAGCCAAGGATATGTAGGCAACATCCGAAGCAGGGTGCGGTCAGACGGTTTTCAAAAATGCTTCACACGAAATATTCGGACGGGCAAAAATCGCTCGTATCCGGTCACTTATATTTGCCCGAGAACTCTTGTGTTCCCGAGCAAAGAGAGGCCAGCTGTGAGCACATGATTTTTTCCCTACATGAATTATTCCCAAAAATTCAAACAAAATAATTTTCTTTATTATTTTGCAATTTTGTCATTTTCTGGTAATTGTTTGCATTTTATTCGTGCATTTTAATTCATATGAAAAATATAAAAATACACTTTACATTTGCATTTAGGATCTAATTTCATATTTTAGGATTATTTAGTGGTTAAGTTGTTTTTAGAACAAAATTTAAAGAAAATAAAAAAAATAGTCCATTTTTGCATTTTTAATTGTTAATTGTTGAATTTGTCTTGAGTTTACTTTAAATAGGACTTAATCAATTTTTAGGAATTAATTAGCTTCATTTTGGAGATAAATTAGGTCTCTATTTTAATTTTGTATTTTAATAAAATCAGAAAAAATATAAATACAAAATGAAAACATGAAAAAATAAAGAATTGAAAGAAGGTTGTCTTCTAAATGACCCGAATTTGGGCCAAATTATTAAGCCCAAAATAAAATAACCACGCCTAAATCACCCCACGCCCAGGCCCAACCCGTCCTCCACCCGGTCCAAATCTTTGTCCCCCCAAACGACCCCGTATTGAACTCAATTAATCCTGACCGTCGATGTTAATTCATCAGACGGTCAGGAAGCTTAGACCCATTAATATTTAATGGTCGGAACCCCCCTATCCCCATATCGTCTCTTTCAAAGCCCTCCCCTCACAGAAACTCTAGCGGCGCCGCCCTAATTCCCCACTGCCGGCGATGGCGGCGCCGATGCAAATGACTCCAAAAATAACACCATGAACTCCCCCTCTCTTCCTCTATCCGAATCCACTGTCCTTTTCCTTCGAATCTTACATGAACCCGTTGAATCTTCGTTTGAAGATTTTCCAGCCATGACGCAACTTCATGCATATTCGCCCAAATTAACACCTTAGGTTCCTTTTCCTTTCCTCTATCCAAATTCCCGGTCAGTTTGTCTCGAATCTGCCTGGAACTGTTCGAATTTCAATTTGAACATTTCCCGGCCAAAACCCTAGTTGCACCAAACTACCCCAAATTGATACCACAAGGTACCTGTGCTTCCCTCATGAAGAATCTACGCTTGATAGCATCCAATTCCCTCCAGAGATGATCGAATTTGGACTGTGAGAGTTGGCCGGATCTTTTGGTGAGTTTTCGTTCATTTTTAATGTTTAACTGTTGCTTAATTTTGTTTGGTTTTATGTGTGATTGGTGCATGTTTTCATTTAGTCATATATTGATTTTTGCTTTCTTTTTATTTTATTTTAATTTTGCGTCCTTTCTGCTATTTAGTTGTTAACGCTAATTAGGTCAAAATTCGTTTAATGCATGTGTGTTGGTTGTTTAGTTTAGTTCATACAATAATTTATAATCCTTCAGTGTTTTGAATTATAGTTTGATAATTGTAAATTCTGGGTTTTGTTGACGATTGTTTGCAGCTTAGTGGAGTTGAATTGTTAGTTTAATGGAATTCTTCAATAGTTACTGATCTTAGTAGTTTATAGGATTAGTACAATGTTAAGGGTATTAGGATGAAGTTAATTTTCATTAGGTTAAATGAGGTTGGGTTTTAGTTGAATCTAATTTGTTAAATCTCATAATAGTATAAGGTTAGTTTAGGAAGTTCAATTGAGGACGAATTTACTAGAAGTTTCTAGGTGGGGGTCAAAGTGAAATATTAGGAGAAGTAGTAAGGTAACTTGAAGAAGAAGTCACAATTTTAGGGACCAAATGTAAAAACCTGAAATCTGAAGTCTCACGCTCATTGTGCCTATAAAAAGGGCATTCACATGCCTTCATTAACAAGTTGTAACCCCAAAAATTTCCCCCCAACTTTCATAAGTCTTCCTTAGCTAAAATTTAAATTTCAAAAATCTCTCATAGATCTAAAACCAAAAAACAACAGAAAAACATCCAAAAATCAAAAAAATTGTACATTGATCTTCCTTTGATCATTTTTTTAAAGTTCAGCTCTTAATTCAACCGGTTGGGCTCATTTAGCATCAAAATTAGCTCAGATCTCTCTATTTCTGTTCTATACTTGAAGATTTAATGCAATTGAAGGTGTTTTGGGGTTCATCCGAGTTGTTCCTGGGTACTTTTGATGGGTGAGAGTATTCTGTAGTTCCTAGTTTAATTTCGAGTGAATCTGAGGACAAATAAGCCTGTTTGTGATCAATTTGTTGTTGTTGCATTTCTGAGTTCTTTCAAAATTACTTCTGTTGTTTCTGGCTGTGACTGCTGTTTGGAACTTCTTACTGACTCTTCATTTTTCATTTCATTTGGTGCAATTCCAGGTACATACTCGGTCTCCAATGGCAAAAAACTCAGAAAATTTGTAACCGAAGTTTGTTGGAATAAAAGGCTGACTTAAGCACTTAAATTGTTCAGATTTTATTGCGTTCATATATAGATTCTTCATAGGGCGATTTTCTACTGTTAATGTTTAGGTATACATTAGTTTACGTGTGGTAGCAGCATTTTTGATACTTGATGACTTTGGACTTCTGATAATTTGTAATAACAGGACTGTAATGGACTTTGGATTGTTAAGTGTGGAATGGTATTAGCCCTAGTATAATTTAGTTCGTCAGTTTAGTTTAAATGTTTTGAGCTAGAAAACAATCTGAAACTGGAAACTGGTTCGAAAATCTGTGGTGTTCACTTGTGTTAATAATTAAAAGTTCGAGCTGTTAGAATGGAATTAAATTCAAAATCGATTGAAATTCATGATTAGTGTAAAAAACAGGCCTTAATTGTAATGTCAAGTGTGCTGTTGGATCACTTCTTCTACACTGATTTATTATATACTTGGAGGTCTCTAGGATATAATTTCAATGCATCAATTATAGTAGTATGACTTGTTTAGATAGTCATTGTAGTAATTCTGTTGAACGGTCCAAACCAATAGATTGCAATTGTCATAAAGTTGAATTATTCATGTGAACCTGGATATAGAATTCATTGTGATTTTAGGCTAGAAGGTATAAGATAAAACGTGACTTGGGCCCATTTGGGAAGTCCAAACGTGACTGCCTCAGTGGGAATTAGACTTGGGCCTAAATCTGTTTAGGGCCCAAAACCTTGAATATCTTATTAAGGATACTCTGACAGGCTAATTAAATTAGGAGTATTTTCCTTTATTATTAGAGATAAATAAAATAGAAATCATAGTTGCTTTAGGGTTGCCTTTTAATTAATAAAAAGAGATGAGCCTCGCTAAACAAAACACATAATTGTGGGGCCCTCTTTAAATGGATATATTAAATACTTAGAGTCCGGGACGAGCCGTTTAGCGAATTTTACGGCCTTCCCCAAAGATAATAACACGCTAGCCACTTTGGACGCGCTTTTAATAACATTACCTTCCTAAAGTCTGCGCATTTATGTGACGCGGTTCGAGACATGTTTGCACGACACTGCAATTCTCTTAAAATAATAATAATAAAAGAGGTTCAAAGTTAAAAGAACATAGGTTGAAACATGTACTAAAATCAAATAAATAAGCCAAATATGACAGTTGTGTGACCGTGCTAGAACCACGGAACCCGAGAATGCCTAACACCTTCTCCCGGGTTAACAGAATTCCTTACTCGGATTTCTGGTTTGCGGACTGTTAACAGAGTCATATTTTCCTCGGTTCGGGATTCAACCGGTGAATTGGGACACCATTAAACTCCCAAGTGGCGACTCTAAATCTCAATAATAATTCCCGTTCCGATTGCCCTTTAATTGGAAAAACTCCTTTGTGCCCTTGCGGGTGTTGCAGAAAAGGAGGTGTGACAACGGGTAGCCTCAGATAATCAAGGAAAATGGTACTGCTAATTGGAACTGATTTGACAAGAGTATTTGTCTCGGAAAGGGGTAATGTGATTAAACTGATGATACTTCGGTAGTATTATGGCGCTTCCTTGTTAGATCGACTGCTGATATCTGAGTTTGTGTGATGGCACAGGGGAATTTTAGAATATCTTCCGTGGAATGATTGGGTACTTGAGGTGTGATATGTATTCATACGGCGGAATTTGGGATCAGGTATGGTGATTCGTGTGCTATATGGAGTTGGAGACTGGGAGTTCACATGTTCAGGCTATGCAGTGGTGGTGGATCGTGTGTATCGGCACCGTTTAGCGGCTATTGGGATTTGGAGGCCCGAGTGGATCTTTCTTTGCTTGGTATGTTAGATTTTGGATATGATGTTGGGGTGTAGACTGGTTGTATTAGTATTGGATTATTCTAGACTATTGCGCTATGGGCTACGCCGGAAAATGCCATGGGTTGAGTGGCGAGGTGCATCGGATTATGTTCTAGCAGAGTGTTTGTATTCCTAAGACCAGCGAATGGCTGAGGAGGACTGCTTCTTTTAATTGGGCTTTGTGGCGGATGTCAATGCAGAGGTTTCTACCATTTGTTCAGTTCCAGTGTTGAAGGACTTTTCGGATGTATTTCATGTGACCGGGCATGTTGTCGGGCGAGGTTGTGGAATTCGAGATTGATTTGGTGCCAGGCACCGTATCGTACGGCTCCGGTAGGAGTTATAGTAGGGGAAGGAACAACTTCAGGCATTCTTGGTAACGAGTTCCTTGTCAGGCTGATGTGGCTACGTATTCAGTTTGAGTTGCTTTTCGGTGTTGTGAGACGTTATGATTTGTTAGTTATGGGCACATGCGGTGCGGTTCAATTGGGGATTCATAGTGGAAGTCGAGCGGGAAGAATAATTAGGTGTTGCTCGATAATTGGAGTGTTGGTTATGACCTATCAGGTTGCGTGTCGTATATTTTCTGTTTCTCCGTGGGTGTAATGAATTGTTGGGGTTCCAGACATCAAATTGTGTGTGGCTGTCGATTTTGAGCATATTGACTTGAGGGGTTTTATGTGTAACAGCGTTTGGATAGGATCACGCATTGTGGCGAGGCCACGTGGAGATATGACCTTTTGGGGTAGATTTAGGTGTTCTATTTCTATGATGTGAGATGGGGTATCGGCCTTGTGTCGTGATGGTACTGATGAGCTTGAGGTACATCTCTTTTATTTGAGTCATTTTTCATGATTTGAGTATGTTCAGACCGTTTCTTATTGGTGCGTGTATTATGCAAGTTGTGGCTTAGGCTAGTATTGAGGTGTCATATCACCTGAGTGGCGTGTTGGATTCGAGGTGATCGTTGGGTTCATTAATGAATATGAACAGATTTGATTTCAGCTTGTTGGAAGGATAATATCGAGGTTCGGCTCGGAAATCTGTTGTGGTCTTAGTCAAAAGGGAAGTGGCTTCATGAGTGGTTCATTTGAGAAATGGTTATGGTTTGTTGCGTGGCTCATTTATCGTTGGCAGTATATGAAAAGTGTTGGAATAAGACTTTAGCTAATAAGGGATTATCTATAGGTGTTTGGTTGTTGTGGGCAACTGCTGTGAATAGAAGTTATCATTTCAAGTGCTTGGATTATGTGGTATATCATATGATTTCACCTGAGGTTGCAGGTATGGTTTATTACAGCTGGTTCGGGACTATTCAAAGTATAGGTGTGAGGTTTTGATCGTATTGATGGTTTCAGAAGTGAAAAGGTAGTTCTATGATTTATGGGCTAGACTGGATTGTGTAATTTCGGTTTAAATGTGTATCGGACCTATATGAGATAGGGTGACGTGGGATCACCCCCGAGTATATGCTTGGTAAGGTTATTCAGCTGTTGGTTGGCTTCTAGGACAACTCTGGGTACGCTCGAGGACGAGCGTTGATTTAAGTTGGGGAGGATGTGACGACCCGACCCGTTGTCTCGTGAGTTACCGCTCCGTTTCCCCCATTTTATGCTTCTTCATGTTTCATTATCAATAATTGGTGTGTTAGAGTCTATTTGGATTGGTTTTGGTAGAAAATGAGACACTTAGTCTCTTTACGGAAAGTTTGATATGGAAAAGTCAACCGGATGTTGACTTATGAGTTATAAGGCTCGGATGTGAATTTTGGTGATTCGGTTAGCTTTGGGGGATGATTTGTGACTTAGGAGTGTGATCGGAATTGATTTTGGAGGTCCGGTGTAGAATTAGCCTTGAATTGGCGAAGTTAGTATTTTGGCGATTTCCGGTTGATAGGTGAGATTTTGATCCGAGCGGAATGGAAGTCCGAGAGTTGTTGTAGCTTCGTTAGGTGATTTGGGATGTGTGTGCAAAATTTCAAGTCATTCGGACGTGGTTTGGTTGGGTTTTTGATCGGGTGCGAGTTTCGGAAGAATTTGAAGAACTTAGGATTGGATTTGATGTAATTTGATGGTTTTAGTGCTAATCGTGGTGTTTTGATGATTGGAGCAAGTTTGAATAAGGTATTGGATCATGTTTGTATTTTTGGTTGAGGTCCCGGGGGCCTCGGGGTGATTTCGGATGGTTAACGGGAAGTTTGGAGTTGTAAAATGCAGCAGAAAAATTGCAGAGTACTTTTGTTCTATGCGATCGCACAGGGTGTCATGCGATCGCATAGAAGGAATTTGAGGGCTGTTTGGTTGTTCAATGCGATCGCGGTGGGAGGCTTGCGATCGCACAGTGTAAAGATATTGTGCTATGCAATCACAGAGAGGTCTATGCGATTGCATAGGGTTAAAAATTGGGGGCAGAAATTTGTTTTATGCGATCGCAGGGGCTTGATTGCGATCGCATAGGGTTAGCTACAGTGACCTGGGCAGAATGTTTTAAAACATTTCATCCGCGATTTTGGGGCTCATTTACTCCATGGTTGATCTTTTGAGAGCTTTTTGAAGGAAATTGAAGAGGGATTCAAGGAGAATCGATTGGAGGTAAGATTTTTGAACTTAAAACTCGTTCTTATTGTGAAATCTACCTAGAAATTCATGGAAATTAAGCTAAAAATGGAAGAACTGGGGCTTGAGTTTTGAGATTTTTAAATTGGAAATTTAAGGGCCATTTGAGCTCGTATTTGAGAGTTCTTGGTATGTATGAACTCGTGAGAATATGAGGAATCCGGTGATGTGAATTTTTTTATTTTTTGAGAAGTGGGTCCGGGGCTCGGGTTTTGCTAATTTCGAGATTTTTGCTATTTTTCGATTGGGTATTGTCCCATTGGCATATTGTGATGTATTCGCTCTGATGTTGGATAGATTCGACGCGCGCGGAGGCCGGTTTGAGGGGCAAAGGCGTCGAGAGCTAGAGATTTCACCGGTTCGAGGTGAGTAATGATTGTAAATGATATCCTGAGGGTTTGAAACCCCGGATTTGCACCCATAGTGCTATATTGAGGTGACTTGCACGCCAGATAGAGAGCGTGGGGTAGAGCACCGTTGGATATTGTGACTTGGTTCGTCCCGGCTGTTGATTTTACCGCATATTTCACTATGACTTGTTGTTTTTCACTATGACGTGGGCTTATTGCCATACTTGGGGCTTATTGCCGAATGTTCGAACTCCTTGTGAGCTATCATTACTATTTTCCTCACTATTTAATATATTATTTGAACTCAGTCTATTTGAATTACACTGTTTCATGAACTCAGCTATATTTTTACTCAACTTTGAGTTTTAACTGATATTTGAACTATTGGTTGAGCTGAGCATTTTTGTTTTACTGATGCCCGAGGGGCTTATGATTATTTTTTTGGACTGATTGAGGCCGATGGCCATATGTGAGGATATGTTGAATGATGTGAGGAGGCTTTCAGGCCTCGAGTGATATGTGAGGAGGCTTCCAGGCCTCGAGTGTATTGTGAGAAGGCTTTCAGGCCTCATGTTGAATTGTATAGGCTTTCAGACCTTATGATGATATAGCGCTTGGGTTGTAGGAGCCCCTTCGGAGTCTGCACCCCCATAGTGAGCCCGGGTACCCATCTAGAGCGGATAAATTTTAGACAGTGGTAACAATGGCACTGTTATACGCTTTTTGGTCAGGTAACAATGACTGACTAGTCAGGTAACAATGACTGACCAGTCAGGTAACAATGACTGACCAGTGGTAACAATGGCACTGTAATACGCGTGTTGGTCAGGTAACAATGGCTGATCGGTCAGGTAACAATGACTGACTAGGAACATGAATCATGCCCGAGGGGCCGGAACTATTTTTTAGATATTGCCTGAGGGGCGAACTTGATGTGCTCATCTTGCATATTTACTTGTCTTTTTACCTGTTATACTGGGATATTTATGCCTAAGGGCGGATTTTTCTGTGCTTATCAGCACTAACTGTTTTGAAATCGTTTTCATAATTATTGAAAAGAGCATTTTCAAAAGAGATTTGAACTGAGCCAAAGTATTTCTAAAGATATCATAGATTTCACTGTTTTCTCAGAAAGTTGTACCCGGCTTCTATACAGCATGTTGGTTGATTTACGTGATTTCTTACTGCTCAGTTATTATTTATTTTTATTACTCACTGAGTTGGAGTACTCACTTTACTCCCTGCACCTCGCGTGCAGATGCAGGTATTTTGTCACCGGGTAGCGGGTTTTGAGCAGATCAGAGGCTAAGTTAATGGAGATTAGCGAGGTGACTGCCAGCGTTCGCAGCGCCGCGTGTTCTGTCACACCTCCTTTTTCCGAGCTTTACTACACCCCGGGAAAGGGATACAATAAAGAAGGAGTTTTTCCAATTTAAGGACAATCGAAACGGGATTTGTTTATATTTAAGATTCAGGGTCGCCACTTGGGAGATTTATGGTGTCTTAAGTCACAGGTTTGAATCCTGATTCGAGGAAAGGGTTTGACTTTGTTTAACAGTCGCGAACCAGAAATTCGGGTAAGGAATTCTGTTAACCCGGGAGAAGGTGTTAGGCATTCCCGAGTTTCGTGGTTCTAGCACGGTCGCTCAACTGCTATATTTGGCTAAAATATTTGATTTTTATATATGTTATCTTATTTGTGCAATTTGAGAATTAATTATCGCTTTAGTTATTTTATTTAAGAAAATGAACGTCGTTTAAGAACGTGTTTTCGGATCACGTCACATGAAATGCACCCGGATCCTCGACACATTCTTATTCAACGTTTTTGGATTTGGATTTGGATCGCATGAAATGCACACCCATATTTATGAAGGTAAGATTATTAAAACGCGCCTAAAGCGACTAACATCTTTTTATCTTTGTGGGAGGCCGTAAAATTCGCTAAACGGCACGTCCCGAATACTAAGTATTTTGAATTAAGTAATTGATGAGGGCCCCGCAATTTGTATTTTTTGTTTCGCGAGGCTCGTCTCATATTATTATTAAAAAGGCCAACCTAAAGCAAACTAAATTTTTTATTTTTGTTTTTTGTCTCTAAAAGAAAAGAAAAGGTCCTACTTAATTAAAATTAAAGATAACTTCGGGCCCCAAGTTTAAGTCCGGGTTCAAACAAAAGAAATAGACCTCCTAATTTGAACCCGCTACTTAACTCGAGAACTCAGTTTTATACTAGACTTCAGGTGCTTAAACGTCAGGTAATGAATTAGAGGTCTCAACTACACTCAAATATAGCCAGACTTTGAGCCAAGCGCTTGGGCCCAATATTAGTAAACAAGAGTCTGGCTATTGATTGGGTACAACCCAACCTTGGATGCACTACAGAGATAAAGATGGGCTTCGAATGAAATTGAGCCCAATGATGTCCTCACAGTCCAAATTGCAATGGCGAACAGAGTTGATTAACAATTGGGTAACGAATGCACTCAATGGGGAACACAGAGTTGATTAACAATTGCACGTTATGATTTATGTTCTACACTGATTAACTGAAGCAATTCATTTTATTTGGCATGTATGTTTTTGACCCCAAAACAACGACTGTTATGGACTGACTATTTAAAATAAACAAAACACAATTGCTATGCTTGCTTAATGAAAGAAACGTGCATCTAGGCATGATATAAATATTCTGAAACTTCTTCTAGCAAGCAAATCATACATGGAACTTATTTAACATGCTGGACTTGGATATTTGACTTGAGAACAACTAAAATG
>MU713957.1:65228-91837 GCA_026770625.1 Nicotiana glauca | reverse complement strand
TCATTGCGCGCAGCCGTCAGAGGCACCAACCCAGTAAACTGGGGCAGAATTTTGAGGAGGACCCTCAAAATTCTGGAGCAAAAGAGGTTGCAGCATCTTGAACCACGTCGCAGTCGTCGATTAATCTAAAATAGCTTTTTATTATGTATTTACATCATATTTTTCTTTTAATTATATTACCAAACTATGCATGAATACTATCAGAACAGCTTTGTCAGTAGGACTACCCCAATGAAAGCAAGAACCAAGTAGTACAAGCACAGTCCACGGGAAGACGAACTAACCTTCCCCCTTGACAAAACTCACGATTTTTCTTTGGATGCAGGCACCCAAGACATAAAATCATCAGATACGATTACATGCTCATAATTTTTCAGGAATACAACTCTCAAGCCTATTTACAAGTATTATCCGCATACAATATCCCCAGCAGGCCATAATGACAATCGACTATCAACCGTCACCACTCAGCTAAGAGATTTCGTTACTCTTCATCTTTATTTCCTGCATTGCATAAGGCTACCTTTCTGCCTTCCAAGACTAAGCATTGTCTCCTGCATTTCCTACATTGCATAAGGCTACCTTTCTGCCTTTCGAGACTAAGCATTGTCTCCTGCATTTCCTGCATTGCATAAGGCTACCTTTCTGCCTTCCGAGACTAAGCATTGTCTCCTGCATTTCCTGCATTGCATAAGGCTACCTTTCTGCCTTCCGAGACTAAGCACTGTCTCCATCCTGCATGGCTTAAATATCGCCACCTCTATTTGCATCGGCTGAAATATCGCCAACTTTATTTGCATCGGCTGAAATATCACCAACCTTATTTAATTTTCGGTATCGGCTGAAAGATCGCCAGTTATATCTAAATCCCTATCACTATCTTTATTTAAATTTTTGTCGGCTGAAATATCGCCACCTCTATTTGCATCTGCTGAAATAGCGCCAGCTTTATTTAAATCTCCGTCGGCTAAAATATCGCCATTTATATTTTTACGTCAGCTGAAATATCGCCAGCTTTATTTAAATTCCTGTCGGCTGAAATATCGCCATTTACATTTTTACATCGGTTGAAATATCATCATGCTTTATTTAAGTTTCTTTCGGCTGAAATATCGCCATTTAAATTTCTATCGATTGAAATATCGCCTGATTTATTTAAGTTTCGCCATTTACATTTTTCATGGGCTGAAATACCGCCAAATGTTGCATTTCATGGGCTGAAATACTGCCAAATCATCCAAGGGTGTCATTGTTTGGAGGCACCATCTCCATAGCCCGAGAACACCATGCCATGGCCCGAGGATCCCGCTTTATATTCTGCACATCATCATTCAAAGGCATCAAGGTTCAGAGGCACTATTATCATGGCCTGAGAACATCATTTCATAGCCTGCAAATCTTTATTTACGCTCTTCATGGCCCGGGACGTCATGGTCGAGGACGTCATCCTAACCATCCAAAGACAGCATTCATAGTCCAATGGGAACTTGCATCATGTTTAATTTATGTCCAAATGTATGTTGCATTGCCTACTTGCAGGTATACCAGCTAGCAAACGGTCGTCTCAGCAGGAGCGATCCTGCTCCGGTTCCCGCAGCCTATCAGATTTTGAATACCTCTTCCGACTTAAACATCGTGTCCGTCCTTTTCAAATCTCCACCGGCACATTCCGTCAATGGTTCCTGAACTATATATGTCCTGATTCCTGTAAGACCAGGGATATGTAGGCAGCTCAAAAACCATAGCTCGGTCAAAATTCTTTTCAATCACCGCGTCCGGTCAAAATTGGACATCTTATCTTTACCCGACAACTCTTTCATCCTCCTCGGGTAAAGAGGGGCAGCTGTTGATACCCAATTTTTTCCTCTGTATTTTATATACCCAAAATACTTTCAAAATAACATATATATGCATACATAAGCATACCCAAGTGCTTTGGTATTTTTCCCAAAATTTTTAAGGATTTTCAAAGCTAATTTATTGTTTATTTTAGCAATATAAATCCTATAATTATTCCTAAAATTATCATTTTTAGTGAATTATTTATTTTATTCTTATATTTACAGGTAATCTTTGAACATTTTTTACAAATTTATTTGGTATGTTTAAAGCTAAATTGCATGTAATTGCAATTATAGCCTATCTTACGATTAATAGTGATTATAAAACTATTTCCAGTATTTTTGAATTAATATCTATATAGTATTTGTTTGTTTAGTATTTTTAATTTGTTTTTAAAATCATTATTACTATTTGTTATAAAATAAAAAGGGGAAAATTGGCCATTTAACACTTAGCCTATTTCTATTTCAATAACAGCCTTTTCTCCCTTTCAATTGTAGCAATTGGCCCAATTCTGCCCCTCAAATTAAATGACCCCAATTCCTAAAATACCCAACCCATGACCCATTCTCAAACCCGCCCAGTTTTCTTTTAAAATCCAAGCCGTTGATCATTTTGATCAACGACTGATATCCTTCCTTTCCTTTTTTAATCACCTAACCCCTCTAACCCTACCCCATTTGCATAGAGACGCTGCCTCTAACTCCCTTCGTCTCCCTCAAATTCTCTCTAGCCTCCCCCTAAACCCTAATCACCTCCCGCCTTATCTCACCTCATTCCCACCGGAATCCATGGCATCTCCTGCCATAGATGGTCTGTACTCACCTTCTCTCACCACTGAGCCTGAGCTATTCAAAGTTTGGAGGCTTGACCTTGATGGTTCTCTCTCAGATCCATCTCAGACCTGTAGATCTATGATTTTCCGGCCACGCTCCGGCATATTCAAGTACTGAAAGCTTGATTCCTGACCTTTTTGACTCAGTACTGATCTTGTTCTTCCAAGCCTTTCTCGCTTATAGGGTTTCAGAGAAACCCTAAGCCATTCGAGGTTCTTTCACCATTATTTGTTTAGATCTGTGCTATGTCTATGTTCTTCTTGATGTTTTGAGTGTTTTCCCCCAAATTGCCTCCTCAAAATCGTTTGATTTCAAATTAGGGTTTCTAAAAGCCTTTTGATTCTTGCTGTTCTTTTCTTTTAGATGTTTTTCTATATTATGCTCGTATGCTTTCTTTCTCTATTACGCATGTATTGTTCTTCTCTTTTTTTATATGTGTGCTCACATGATTAATCTGTGTTAAATTTTCTTCACTCTTCTACCACGTGTGTTTACTACTGAGTTTCTTGACTTTTGCTTATGTTCTTGTTAAGCGTGTTTCGTCTATTCTGGACTGGCCTAAGTTCTGAGTTTTCTAAAATATGTTCTTCACAGCTTTTCTCTCTTTGATTGCTTCAAACCTGCTATCGTTATTTATTTGTTTCTCATGAAACTCCTTGAGCCTGTTCAATTGCCTTCTCGTTTCTGTGTTTGATTCAATTCGAAACCCTAGAATTTGGGGGTTTCTTTGACAAGTTGGATTAGGGTTCCACTTTGGAAACCTGAACCTGCATGCTTACTATGAGTCTATGACTGAACTCGTATTCTTTGTTTTATGATCCTAAACACTTCAATGTTAGACTTTTTGTTTGATTTGTCTATTTTATAATTGAAGAAACTTCTCTTTCAAAAGGTTTTGATGACTACTTGATTGATTTTGGTTTCCTTTGATGGGGTTTTGACTTATTGCACTGATTTTCCTTCGATTGAACCTCCTCTACCTATTTCTGGCTGGGTTCATTCGAATCAAGCTTGTTTCCTTGATTTTATTAGATCGTCTGATTGATTCCCTTTCCTTTTTCTTTACAAACCAAGTACCGTTGAGTTCTTTCCTTAAATAAGATTTATGTATTTTCTCTTTTGATGCTACTATAAAAGATTTTACTCAAATTTCCTTTCCTTATTTACATTCTCCCATTTGAAATTGAATCCCCTAACTTAAGGGAGAATATTTGAGACTGATTTTTAAGGTTTTCTTACCTTTACTACTTGCTTCTCTGCACTATAAAAGGGGTTGCCCTTCAGCACTTTAGTAAAAAAAGAAATTTTTTGACACGATCAACTTTTAATTTCTCACACAAACACTCTAGTTCTTTCTCTGAGCTCACTCATACATAAAGCTTTCTCTGATTGTGGCTTGTTTGCAAGAATCCTGCTTTTCTTTGCTTGCTTTTCTGCAACTGGTATGTTCTTATGTTTAATTCCTGCCTCTCCCTCCATGTGTTTATTCTATAGTCCATTCCTTGTTTGTTTTACTGTCTACATGTTGTAACTTTCTGCAAGTTTACTTTCATTGTTCTGTTGTTATATGAATCCCAAACCCTAATCCCCTTTATATGGCTAAGTTATGGTTCAAAAACATGGCAATACTTGATATTATTGTCCATGGACATGAACTGGACCCTCTTGAGTCTTAAACTCTTTCAATTCCCATCCCCGTTCCCCTTTATATGTATGCTGACTTTGAGATTTTGGTTTGGCAGTGTCCTAATCACTGTCCAGACCATAGTCTGACCTTCAATAGGTCTTACTCTTAATTGTTTGGCTAACAGTTTGGTCAGGGGTGTGCCAGTCTATCATATGGCTGGGCATGACTACCAGCCTGCCTTGGCATTCTCTAACCCCCTCTCTATTACACTTGCACTTATTCCTAGAATCTAAGTTCTGCCCCTCCCCCCTCTTGTGAGCCTTGCTTGGGACCTATGAGCTCCAGCTGAACTTGGACACTTGAGTGTTGGCTCTTCCACACTGCACTTTGATTCAATTCTAATTAGTATCTGGGGTGTAAGCACTGCCTGGAGTTCCTGAAACTCCTTGGAACTTTGAAACACCCTAGATAAGAGAAGGCTTTGGAAATCTTGATCTCGGAAGTGGTTCATCTAATATTGTTAGACACTAAGTTTGAATTAGGCTGCTTGGATGTAGCTGTAGCTTCTGATGCACTTTTAAATTCCAGTTCGATTTATTGGGTTGCAATAATTTGTAATAAACTCATGGGGAGGGGGTTTATTTTATGTACAAAGGGTAGATACCATGCCTATAGGGGTTTAACTTCTGATTTCTGCTACTTCACGCCTAGATATCATGTCTATAGGCTCTTACATCTCTGCATATATAAATGTCAGTAGGCAAACAATAGGCTTAATAATAAAATTGTATATAGATACCATGTTCATAAGGCTCCTGTTAACATCTGAAAGGTATTAAAATCAGTGAACGTATAGAAAGTATGCCTATAGGAAATCTTGAATCTGAACCGTCTCATTCGCTTAAAACAGTATCGATTGCGGAAACTCGTGTCTATTTTACTAAAACTGGTAATCTTCTGCATTTTTTTTCTTTTTTTCTCTTTTTTCTAAATGCATTCCTTTCTGATAAAACTGGAAAACCTTTTCCGAATCGGTCTGCATTTCTTCTGAAATTCGTTCCTTTCTGGTAAACCTTTTCAAATCAATGCATTTTTTTAAAAACTTATTTCCTTCTGATAAAGTTGGTGAACCGTTTTCTATAATAAATCTGCGCTTTTTCTGAAACTTATTTTACTCTGACAAAAATGGGTAACTCTTTTATAATCAGTTTGCCTTTCAAAATCAGTATTCCTATTCAACACATAGATAAAGATTGGTTAATTAATCAATGGGTCAGTCGTAGACAATCGCATCCGAGCGGACCTAATGCGGACTTCTTGTCTAAAAATATGTGTTGAACCAGTCCATTCATCGCTTTAATTTAATCCAGACCAAACCAGTACATGAAAGACATGCTAAACTATATGCCTTTATTTGATTTAAGGAGGCCTACTCGAGCCCTATTTGTTTGCTTGTTTACCCATATCTGTATTATGTGTTTTGAATGTCGCCTTCGTATTTTGCCCTTTGAAAACTCTTAAAAGACCCCAAATTCCTTTTCCCTTTAGGATTAGTAGTCCCACATGCCTCCGAGACTGATAGGATTAGGACGGGTACTAGCATGACATAAGTAACGATACATTCCGCGCTTAATACCTCAACGGGGTGGGAAGGGTAGACATGGAGAAGATGATCACACGATAACACTACACATACAATTGGTTACCGGTGTTGTGCGAATTATCCATGTGATGTATAAACCTAGGACCCCTTCCCTTTATATAGTTTTGCTTAATATCGACAAAATCCTATCTTTTCAACTACTCAAAATTACTCTTTGATTTTACTGCATTATCCCTTTTCTTTCAAATCTTTCCTCTTTGTTTACTCAATATTTTGATAAATTAATTTTCCGCATTTTGACCTTCTCTCAAGTAAACTATAGATCATCTAAACCTTGATTCCAACATGTTTGTCACGCACCTATTTGCAACCCTTGTGTATCTGTTTGCATAAAGTCACAACATAGCATGGCCGGGAACCACACTAGTGGATCTTGAGGGGTGCCTAACACCTTCCCCTCGAGATAATTTCTAGCCCTTACCCGAACTCTGGTTTTCCAATTCAAAATCCTTGGTGTCCTAATGCACTTAATCATTAGGTGGTGACTCTTCAACTCCAAAAACCCAATTCCCAAACGGGAATAGAGTTGTCTTCCCGAATGTCGTAAACCTGATTTCGCGAGAAAAAGGGGGCGTCGACAATCGTGCCATCCTTCTTCTTCACAAATAGAACAGGCGCACCCCAAGGCGACACACTAGGCTGAATAAACCTCTTATCAAGGAGTTCATGAAGCTACTATTTAAACACATTGAACTCCGCCGGTGCCATACGATACAGTGGAATAGAAATAGGTTGAGTGTCCGGCACCAAATCATTACCAAAGTCAATATCCCTGCCCTGTGGCATGCCCGGCAGGTCTGAGGAAACACATTGGGAAAATCCCTCACTTCTAGAACAGAATCAATACTAGGAGTCTCTGCACTGACATCCCCCACAAAAGCTAAGTATGAGAGACAACCCTTCCCAACCATCCGATGGGCCTTCAGAAATGAAATCACCCTACTGGGGACAAAATCAGTCGAACCTCACCACTCAATCCGTGGCACACCCAGCATAGACAACGTCACGGTCTTAGCATGACAGTCTAATATAGTATGACACAGAGATAGCAAACCCATGCCTAACATCACATCAAAGTCCATCATACAAAGCAACAAAAGATCCACTCTGGTCTCCAGACCCCCAATAGTCACAACACACGATCGGTATACACGATCCACAACAATAGTATCGCCCACTGGAGTAGATACACGAACAGATCAAATAAGAGACTCACGGGATGTATCCAAATAACGAGCAAAATATGATAACATGTATGAAAAAGTGAAACCAGGATCAAATAACACGGAGGCATCTATGTGGCAAACTGAGACAATACCTATAATCACGACATCTGAAGCAATAACATCCGGTATAGCTGGGAGTGCATAGAAATGGGCCTGACCACCACCTCATAGACCTCCCCCTCTGGGGCGACCCCTAGCTGACTGACCCCCAACCCTAGCTGCCTGAGCGGGTGGTGAAGTAACTGGAGCTGAAGTCGAGGGCTGACTCCTCTGATGAGTTGGACCCCAAAGAAGACGAGGACACTGCCTCCTCATATGCCCTAACTCTCCACACTCATAACAACTCTCTGGTGCTGGAGACGGGGACTGAAGGGAACCTATGGCACTGGGATGACTGGCAGAAAAACCTGGTATGGAAGAGCCTTGAACTGATGGAGCATGAGATAAACTCTGGGCTAGAAGGGCACTAAGTGATGAATGGCCCTGATGAAAACAACTAGAATCATGGCCCGATGATGACGGCCTCTGCCATGCTGAAACTGGCCTCTCGAAGGAGTACCACAAAAACTACCAGACCTTCGAGACCTCTTGGCCTCCCTCTCATCTCGCTCCTAGCGATGAACTGACTCAATCTCTTGGGCAATATCAACAACCTGCTCAAAGATAGCACCTGACACCCTCTCTCTGGTCATAAGAATCTGAAGCTGATACGTGAGGCCATCCACGAACATCATGATCTTCTCCCTATCCATATGAACCAACCACACAGCATGACGAGCTAGCTTTAAAAATCTCATCTCATACTGCATCACAGTCATATCATCCTAACGCAACTGCTCGAACTGCCTGCGCAGCTCCTCTCTGCGAGACTGTGGCACATACTTCTCCAAAAAGAGAGTGGAGAATTGCTGCCAGGTAAGGGACGCTGCATCAATAGGCCTACACCTCTTATAAGCCTCCTACCAAGTAAAGGCAGCTCCTAAAAACTAGAAAGTAGTGAACGAGACCCCACTGGTCTCCAAAATACCCGCGGTCCGAAGCATCCACTGACACTTGTCTAAGAACCCTGGGCATCCTCGCCCTCTGCACCATTGAAAGTCAGAGGCTGAAGTCAACCAAACCTCTTCAGTCGATGCTGCTCGTCGTCAGGCATATCTGGTACCACATAATCCTAGGCTGGTGCAACCGGCTAGGCAGGAGGTTCCCTCGATATCTGAAGTCCCTACACAACCTGCTCAGGTGTGCGAGCAGCAGGAGTCTGAGTGTCTCCCACGGCTTGAGAAGTAGTTGTGGTCGTATTAACTGAGACCGCCTTAACCAAGCTAGTGCACACTGATAGAATCTGGGCTTGGGCTTGCTGAAGGCCTGGAATAATAATTGGCACAGCCGGTGCCTGAGCTGGTCCTACTGGAGCATTCGCAACTAGGACCTGATCATAAACTGGGGTGGCTGGTGGATCTGCAGGTCCTGCCCTAGCTATTGTGCGGGCTACACCCCAGCCCCTACCACGGCCTCGACCGCGATCTCGGCCTCTAGTGGCCCCAAATAGTGGTACTAGTAGTCGTTGATCAAGGCCAACCCTGTACTACTAAAGAGTAGCAAGAGAGGTCGAAGCAACTTTTACCCGATAAGGTCGGGATCAATATCCACAGGGAGCTCGAAGTTGGAATTGATGATTTTCTATCTAAGTTAGAGTTGTGTAATTGATCCTAATTGCACTTCTAAACATTTTTGGGTTTTTGATTAACTTCTAAATTTATACTACCAATAGGCTAAATTAAGCTACGTTATGCTAAGAGGATGCTATTGAAGATATTCTAATGAGATAAAAGGTACTAGGGAAGTGACCTTCACCTAGGTGGATAATTAACGTGTTCTTATGCCTAAGGCTTTTTTGTCGTACTTTGGGATTGCGATGTAACCATTGCACGATTCTACCCACTCTATGCCTCTCGGTATTTCGAGTGATTTTCCCCTAATTGACTTTCTCAAGATCAATTGGGTATGAACATTTGTGCAAGCAATTAAGGTTCAAGTCGGGTATTACGATCTCTCGGTTTAACCCTTTAATTGGGGCTATCAATTCTCTTGAGTACGCCCCAATTCCTTGTTGGACTAATTCTAGAGACTTAGGCTCTCTTTCTCAAGAAGAGCTAAAATAAACAAAGCATAAACTAGTATTTGCAACCACTAATTTAACAATAAAACCATAAATTAGTCCAAATATCAAACACCCATAGACAATCAAATCTTAAAACATAAGACCCATCAATTACCCACACTAGGGTTGAGCCACAACCCTAGCTGATGGGTCTAGCTACTCATGATTAAAGAGAAAAACAAAGAAATAGATGAAGATAAGCTCATAATAATTAATTGTTAAATAAAACTTGAAGATTAAATGGTGAAATTAAGCCAAAATTACTCAAAATAGTAAAAGAAACAAAGTCACGAGCGCAGCTTTACGTCCAAAACTATCTGATTACCTAAAAATGGGAAAAGAAACTATTTATACTATACTAAAAATTCTGGACAAAAATACCCCTAGGGGGCTAGTGCGAACCGCACAAAATTGAGTGCGGCCGCACGCTTGACTTTTCTGCTCTCTGAATCTTGGCCACCGCGGACCACACAAAATGCACCGCAGCCGCGGTGTCTTATATTGCGGTCCGCACAAAATAGACCGCAGACCGCATTGGGCATAATTCTTAAATTTTCCATCTCTCTGAACCTTGGCTCTGCGGACCGCATGAAATCGAGTGCAGCTGTGATGAAACTAATGCGGACCGCACGAAATCGAGTGCGACTATGATGAAACTAATGCGTACCGCACGAAATCGAGTGCAGCCACATTGCCTGATAGCCTGAAATATAGTCTCTGAACTTCATCCTTGCGGGCCGCACAGTATGGTGTGCGGTCGCACTGGCCCTGTTTGACCGAGTTTTGTCTTGTCTTGGTAATTGTGCAAGTTTTACTCCTTTTTGAGCTGGTTTTTGACACTTTGTCACCTTGATGATCAAACCTGCAATCAAGCACAACTTGTGAGCCTTTGGGACTATTTTGTACACATTTCTAATCAAAACTCAAGCAAGAAGGAGTGTAAAATGCATCATAATCACTAGTTATCAACTCCCCCAAACTTAAGCTTTTGATTGTCCTCAAGCAAACAAAATAAGACCCACCCCTTAAGAGTTAATCCAAGAAAAAAAATCAGCCAACCTAAAGTGACCTCAACTAGAATCAATTGGGACTAACAATTGCCCTCAACTCAAATGAATCATTAACAACATTCACTCTTCAAACACCATGGATCTTAGTGAAACACAAGAGCATCAAGAGTTGACTCAACACATCAAAGGAACTCTTTCTATTACTTTGGTTATTGTGTAACCCAAACTCACACATCCTCGACTCTCCCTCAGCAAACCTCACCTTTAAGATAAAATCACTCAGAACAAGGTCAATGGGAATACCTTCATCTCTCTCAAAGAAAAGTCAAAAGTCCGGCACTAGGTACCATATGCTTGTCCCTTATGTGAGTCACCACTAATGTAGGCTTTATTCAACTCAAGATCATATATGGCTTTTGTAGAGAAATAGTGAAGGCTTTTGGTGTACTAGGAAATGTTTGGTCTAAGTAGGTTCCATCTTCCCTTTTTGCACTTCTTTTTCTTCATTTTGGCACACATTCATTTGACTTTTTAAGTCATTTCACTTCTTTCCAAGGGGTTAGAGAGACACACTGTCGCTCTTTCTTGCACATTTCAAATCTTTTCTTCTTTCTAAACTTTCCACTCCTTTCATTCTTTGCTTTTATTGAATCCCTTCATTATTTTCTATATTGAACATTCTTTTTGTCTTTTTGATTTTTTTTTCTTTCTTTTTCATTGCCTGTCCTTTTCTTCATTTTGTACCTTTTACCACTTTGTTTCAATCCTCCCTTGTCCCCCTAAACTTATACTTTTGCCATGTGCTAAGGAAAGCTCGGGTTCCAAGAGAGGGTATATTCAGAACGGGAAAAGGCTTGTAGCGTGGTTCTTGAAAGAAAAAGGTCTAAGGTTCAAAATGGCTGACTAGGGATTTTATTATTGGTAGGCTAATGAAGTGTTCAAGATATCATTCGGATCAAGGAGAGCCTATAATCATGTCTCAAATCAAATTCCACCTAGGATTTTTGCCTAGACAAACGCTCAGAGCAAGTTCTAGACCAATGGCTCGGCACTTGGACTTACAATTCAAATTCTCACCACACATGCTTTGGGATTATCAAAGACACAGAGTCGGGGGCCCACAACAACTTTAGATAAGATTTGAGCACACATTGGTCCCGAAAAATCACTTGATGATTATTGGCCAACGCAAGAGTCTCAAGGTCACAACTTTCACCATCCTACACACAATGATTTGTTTTTGACCATGGGGTCAAGGACAAATGTGTTAGGCCCAAGTGAAGCTTTGCTTGAGGAACCATTACCAACTAACTACTAAAAAGCAAAAACGAAAAACAGACTCAAACCCTTAAAAAGGTTGTCATGCCATCCATCATCGGGAAGAGCCACTCGGTTCACACACATTCCACCTTTAGAAAGAACCGTGGCATTAAGAAAACCAAATACTTATTGCAAAAACTCAAAAAAAGAAGCTACAAATGTATAATAAGAAGCTACAATTGTAAAATAAGAAGCTAAGAAAAAAAAATGCGGGTAGTAAAATGAATATGTACAAGAGGGTATTTAGACGAATATACAATAGGGAGAATGAATATATATATATATAAGAAGGTAACTTTATATACAAACCCAAAGTAAAAAGTACGAAAAGTGCAATGAAATGCTAAAGTTATATACATACCAAAGATAAAAAAGAGATAAAGCATAAAACATCATAATATGTACAATCATCCAAATCCAAGTAGGGCTACCCCCTCAAATGAAAGCTGGCATTGTCCTCAATGCCAACTAACCAAAATAAGCACAAAAAGATAAGGGAGGAAAAAGAAACTCTTTATGTGTCCGATGTCCGGGTGGGATCTTGAATCTGAGTCCCTGGGTCCTCTGTCTGCTTGGAAACCTGTGACTGGCTCCCTGTGGCATGTGGCTCTGGTGGGACCTGTGCCTGGACCTGGACCTGGACTGACTCCTGGGGATGGTTGGAGGAATCTCCCTACGGGTCCTCCAACTGTATGACTGCTTCATCTGCATGAGGAATCACCCTCCTTCTCTTGGGAGGCCTGTCTGACTCCTGCTCTGGCTGGGGTTGGGCTGCTGGTGACGGGTCATTCAATAGAAAATCCAAAGGCAGATGATCTAACTTAAGCCTTTCAACTTCAACCCTGAGCTTCTTCACCGAGTCCTTTGAAGCCTGAGTCTTTCTCATCTTCTTTGCCTCTTTTGCCAGCTCCTTGAGCGCTTTCCCAGGTGAATTAATGGCTTCTGATATCAATTTCTGGTTGTTTAGGAGCTTCTTCTGTTGTCCAGAAGCTCCATGAGAGTGTCCTCAAAAGACTGTGGGACCTGTGGAGCAGGAGGTGCTGACTGGGTTGCCACCGTGGTAGTAAGTACAGACAACTTAGAAGAAGCTGTCTGCATCCAGTTGTTGATGCTGAGGAGGGCTTGACTCAGACGGTGGGCAGTCAATGGGTAGGCAGAAGTGGAAGGAATGTCTGGGACTGTAGAACTTTATGGACCTAGAGGCATATCTGCTGAGGTAGAATGAGGCTGAGTAGGATCCACTACCACTACTGGCTCTTCAGACTGGCCAATCGAAGTAGTGGCTTTTACCTTGTAGGACTTGCCTTTAGGGATGTCATTACCCTGCATACTATACTAGGAGAATGGTGCCTTTTCTTTTACTTCGACATCAAATATCCACTTCTCCACATTTAAGTACTTCAGGTACATGGTCAAGAAGCTGGGGAAAAGGTAGTTTCTGTCACCTTCTGTAAGGCCCCGAAAAATTTCGCTAAGTAACCTAGGATTTCGTGGTACCACGTAGGCCTATTATAATATTTATGTGCTATTAACATGGTGCACATAAATTGGATTTGGTAAATATGTGTATAAGTCTTATGGTAGTAATTTGAGGTCCAAGGAAAGGCCTAAGTCTAAGGCAAATTGGAAAATTTCATAATAGGCTAAGATTTCAAATGAATACGCACAAGACCTCACTTTGGACGAACATATCTATGTGGATATAAGGAGTTGTGGGAGGAAAAACCTATCAAATTGAAGCTATTTGAGTCTATTTTCCAAGCATCAAACCGTTCATCATTTGGAGGGGTATACAGAATGTTACGGCCATTTTACCAGGCATGTGTCATATGCGCGCCCAGGTGCGCGGCCATGCATATTGAGAAGTATTTTGCCTCGTGAGTGCGTCCATTAGCGTGGGCGCGCTAGTAGAAGACCTCTAAATACACCTAAGAATGGTAAATAAGAGGATTTAAGTCATTTCTCGATCCTAGGGCATCCTCTCCATCCCCAATCCAACCAAGGCATCCAATCACACACCTAAGGTGAGTTTTTAAGTGTGTTTTCATGGTGATTTCACCTCTCAATCACTAGTTAAAACATGGTTTTGATTGGATTTCATAGAATTTCTTCAAAATCTCAAGAACGTCCCAAAAGTTATCTTTCAGGATTTGATCTACAAGAGGTAATCTTTTACCCTTAGACTTACATATATGGATATATTATAGGAATATGAGTATGAATTGAGTATTGGAACTCTTGGTGTAGTGATTGGAAGCCATAAGTTCCCAATATAAATACATAATTATTGTAGAGATTGAAAGGGTGATTATTTGATATGATTTGTTGGTTGGGTATGAATGGATGGTCATACATATGTTGTTGGAAGTTCTAAATTGGTTAGGAATGATGGTGGAATAAATTATTGGTTAATGGTGATAGTTGGATGAACTAATACTATGGTTATGAGATGAAAAGATATATACCTACAAGGCGTTTGATAATATGCCTAAATGACTTATGTTATAGAATTTGTTACTAATATTGGCACTATTTGAATGTTGTATTGTAGATTGAGTTGCTTAAGTGTATTGGATTATTGTAGTATCATTAAGGGACGAATTTGAGGTATGTATGGCTAAAACCCGTCTTTTAGAAATTGAGCTCTGTCGGTGTTTGTGTAAATAAGGTAAGATTAAAGTTGAATTGTTGTATTGCTTGTTGATTCACATGAATTTGGGGTGGCGACCTAATATGCGTGAAAAATGTGTCTCAATATGATTAATGTGCTATTCTTGATAACTTGAAAAGGCGCAAGGAATATGAATCATGTATTGAAATGCTTAGACCTTAATTTGAGATTGAAGCTGCATATATTGGGCCATTTATGTGAAGTCTCATCTATGCTTACAATTTTAATTGCTTTGTATGCACATATTATCCTAAATTACAATCCTAACATTGAAAATGGAAATGATTTGATAATTGTGGCCCTAAATGCCAATGAGTTGATATGATAGATGTGAAACAAAGATTCAAACGAGATGTTTAATGAGAAAGGAACAACGCTTAGGTAAGGCGGCCTAGCCGATCGGGCCGTGATCGGATACCATGCCGCACACATGGTGGTAATGTGCTGATATTAAAATGGTGGTTGAAGTATATATCTCAAATGAGGCGGCCTAGCCGATCGGGTCGAGATCGGATTCCGTTCATGATAGCAGTCGTATTGTGAACAAATGGTGAATAGTGTGAAATGCCCCAAACTAAAGGCTATGGAAAACATGATGTGAAAATTGTATGATTCTTTTATATTGATAATGATTTGCCTTATAAGTACCTCCAATGTGATCCGAGTTTTTACATACACCGATGTTTAAATTGTATATTGTCGTGATTTAAAAGGAGTAATTTAGGAATAATTGGTGTTATTGCTTATTTATGACTTGACGTGTGTTCCTATTATGATTTGATGTGTCCCTCCTTTTTGGAAGAATCCAAACTTGAGGTGTATCATTTTTTAAATATTCTATATGACCAGGATTCATGTTTCCTCTCATGTGTACTTGACCTCTTGAATTGAATGGCCTGTTGTTGAGATTGATATTGACGTGAACTATGTGAAAAGAACTCGAATTATGAAATGCGGCCAAGTGCCAAGTATGATGTAATGATTGTGGCCCAAAGTGCCGATGAACTGATATGTGAAATAAATATTGAAATGAGATGATTGATGGAAAAAGGAATACGTCTTGGTAAGACAGCCTAGCCGATCGGGCTGTGATCGGAAGCCATGCCGCACACATGGTGGTATTATGCTGATACTAAGATATGAAAGTGACAATGAAATTGTGATTGAGGTACACGTCTCGGATAGCGGTGGAATATGTGTGCGTGTGTATATATATATATAGGCACAGAAATTGTGATTGAAATTGGGAATTGGTTATGATGTACATATTGTGAACAATGGTATTATGAATAGCAACATTGTGAATTATTGTGAACGATGATGGAAAGTTTTGAAATGTCCCAACCTATGAGTATGGAAATTATGTGAAATCTATATGAGTCCTTTCATTTGATGATGTGGTGATTGTTTAAAGCTTTTTTGAATCCTTATGATTTCTTTATTCTTGTATGAAAGTTCTTTCTAACTAGATGGTGTTTAGTTATATATACTAGTGCTATTCTATGGCACTAACGTCCCTTTTGCCGAGGGCGCTACGTCTTTAAATGGATGTAGGTATTTCTATAGCAGGCAGTGTTGAAGGCAGCTAGTGCCGCATTATCCTTTCAGCTGACTTGGTGGGCCCCACTTCATTTCGGGGACTGTTTCATCTGTTTATCATGTACTTTGTATTCGAGGTATAGCCAGAGCCTTGTTGCTGGTATTTCCATATTACATTACTCTTCAGTTGTATTTAGAGGCTTCGTAGACTAGTTGTGGGTAGTGTCGGGTATTGGAATTAAAGTATAAATATTGATGGTTGCAAAGATTTATAAAACTTGTAATATTTTGATAATTATGTTTTAAGTTGCTAATGGACAGGAAATAGAAGTAGTTAAGGAAATACTTACTAAGTATGATTAATGGAGTTCATCTCCTATTTTATTCATGAATTAGTTTGGGTAGAATGAAACTTAACAGGCTTGCTCAGTCGGGTTTACTCGGTTGAGCGCCGGTCACGCTTCTCGAATTTTGGAGCGTGACAAACTTGGTATCAGAACCTAAGGTTTTAAAGTATCCTAGGATGTCTCAGAGCCGTGTCTAGTAGAGTCCTTCTTATCGGTGCGTTGTCGACAACATCTATAAGTTGTAGGCTATTCGGATATTTAAGAATTTCACCCTTCTTTGATACTCCAGATCGTGCAGTAGAGCTCAAGATAGGGAGCTAATTTCCATTCTATGTCTTAATCTCAAGATGGGTAATTCATAATTTTTGGAAGCAGTAAGGAGGGAATAACCCCACCATTGAATCTGGGGGAGATTGCTAAGAGTTTGTTAGAAGAATGTACCGAGCCATGGAGGCATTGGTAGAACCTATCGCTAAGAGGGGAGTGCCCATGTTCCTAATAATGTCACTGCATCACCAGAGCATATAGTATATCAGTATGTTACCTATGTATGTTACAGATGTGGAGTCAGGGTGCATCAGTTAAGGCACTGCCCCGCTAATCTAAAGTTACCAAGTTAGCCTCTCCTTGTTATATCATTATGAACACTGTACATTTCCCTTTTTATATATGTACATCCATATTGAAGAGTTCTCACGAAGCCTGGTCTTAACAAGATGTTGAATCACAAAACATTACATGTACCCACTCTTTGAACGAGATACATTATTCGTGAATCTACTCTATCACAAATTCTCTCGTTCACAACCTATTATGGGATTGAGCTCTATAATTATGTCCTTGAACTGAGTTATAACTCTAAGGTTACTACTTCCCAAATGCTTTCCTAAATTCTTAACAAGGGACTATACCTGATGAATTTCTTACAGAATCTTTTTATTTAAATGGACGATATCTTCCAACTCGTGCATATGCATGCACTGTCGTAAAGTCCACCTATACGGTGTCAAGTTCCTTGTAAAGCATCCCAGTTTTGCGATCCTTCTCGAGTCACTCTTTTTCTCACTGGTGTATATGGCTTCTGTGATTTGAATAGTCACTCTGCTCTCTTTTGAGTATCATCACAAAACCTTCTCACTTTCTAGTATCATAAGAGCATACATCAACACCTATCATATGAGTGCATGTCAATCGAAATGGTCATCGTGTGCATAAAGTCTATCTGAAAATTTGAGTTCCTCACATCTTCATCATAGAAAGATCTTGTGTCGCCATCTTAGTATAACTTTCATGTCCACTTGGGACATTTTCGCAGTAAGTAGCTCACTTTGTTCCTAGTATTGTGGTCGCCCATGATGTGGGCTTGTATTGAAGTTTGGAAGTTAGTATAGCAGAAGCATGTCCATCTCATAACAAATGATTATTTTCTCTTTATACCTCCACAATGTGTTAATTGTGTTCCTTAGTTAGTGAATTCACTATGTCAGTTTCCCAACACTCGTTCAATAACTATAAGAGAATGTGTACTTCAATGTGTCACTGTAACACTTCCTTTCCCATAAGAACCCTTAATAGGCTCTCTGTCAAGAGCAAATGCACCTTTGGGGGTTATCATAGCACAATGACTGCTTCTCACGTTTTCCTGTGTTTTATTAGCATCTGGGTATTTCTCAAGTCAAATCCATGGAGAAATCATTATGAACATCTGCAAACCTTCCATGATTATTGTATATTGTCTCATTGGGTTCAGTTGTCTTTACACACTCGACTTCTAGAATCATTGACTATGTCATGGTCATATGCGGGGAGTTTTGCTAACCTTTATATTCCACCTCCCTGGCAGATAGGAATGTTATTTGTCTTTCTCCCCGGAGCATCATGTTAACCATTGGAACTCCTCTAACCAATACATGATTTCACCTCATATGATAGGATGTCCTAGCTATGTGGTTTCACTCGTAAAAGGTTGAGATTAAATGCCTTCAGATTCCTGCACATATCATGAGCATATTGATTCGGAAGACAAGTTGTCGTAGCTTTAGTTCTCTCATATAGGATCAATTATTAGGAAATGTTAAGCTGTTTGAAATATGATAATCTCATAAGTGTTTAATTTCTTTCCATCTTCATGCGCTTATGGCATAGATTCCTTGTGTCAGCTAACGTCAGGAGTGTAATTCAACTTCATGTATTTTAAATACCATATCGCATTCAAGGTGCCAAAGTATTCTCATTTGTGATAAATTAATTCTCCCTATACTCTAGGAGACGACTAGGTCATGTACTTGAATATTCCTCCTTGATGATTCCTATTGACAATGTACTAGTAACCCCTGTGCCTCAGTTGCCTAATAATTAATGTCGTCACCATGGTTAACCATGTTAGTGTTATTGGTAGTAATCTTCGTGTCTCTTAGCATATAACCTCGTGAAATACTCTACTCAGCACATTAATGAATTCCTCGATAACTCCAGCCCTATCTTAAACTCTATGTCCCGCATTGTATTAAATTTATTGGGTATTGAAGGTTCAAACATGTCAAAGAGGAAGCATCCCCGTATGATCACATATATTCGATAGGTAATTTTTATGGTCATTTCAGGATAACACATATTAGTGTAATCGTTGAAGGTCATCAAAGGTTTAGTATGGATGTTCGCGTAGAGATTTAGAATTTAGAAGGGTGAACAGGTTGTTCCCAATATTTCTTCCCCTGAAGATGTTATGTGAATTGATAATGAAGGTGACATAAGTATGTTTTATATTAGGCCACCCTATGAGTATGATGTATCCCCATCGTTGTTCTCCGTGTATTATTTGTTTTCATGTATCTATGTCTAAGAAGGTAGTTGGAAAATTCTTTGTGCATCATTCTAGTGGAAATTATTGAAGGAGAAGTTAATGGATAGTTGGCCTATGAAGGGTATCTATTTGTCATCCTTGTTAGGTAAGTTTGGGGTGGATCGTATCTGTGAATGTGTTATGGCAGAATTTGTAAGTATAAGAGACCACATTGAAGGCCGAGAGCATTATGGAAGTAAGGTATTTTCTCTTGATCGTATAGCAGTTGGTTTTGATTTCAAAGGTACCTTCTATGTGTTATGAATTAAAATGTGCAGTCCATGTTCTGCTTTCAATATGATAATGAGGAGCTTGTAATGGTAAGGTTCGTGTTATTAATATATACATTGTGGTGCTTTATCGATTTGTGGATGAGTTTTTAGGATGGTTTTGGTGGTTCTCTGGCAGGTGGATAGTCCTAGTTACAAAGGAGACTCTGTCAAAATTTCTGAAAAAATTTGGAAGTTAGTCAAAATTTAGGGACTTGAGGTAGGTTGGAAAAGATATATACTATGTTAAGTCTTTGGGGTGATCTCTACTCCTCATTCGAGGACGAATGATCCTAGGGGGGCAGAATGTAAGGCCCCGGAAAATTTCGCTAAGTAACCTAGGATTGTGTGGTGCCACGTAGGCCTATTATAATATTTTATGTGCTATTAACATGGTGTACATCAATTGGATTTGGTAAATATGTGTGTAAGTCTTATTGTAGTAATTTGGGGTCCAAGGAAAGGCCTAAGTCTAATGCAAATTGGAAAATTTAATAATAGGCTAAGATTTCAAATGAATACGCACAAGACCTCACTTCGGACGAACATTTCTACGTGTATATCAGGAGTTGTGGGATGCACAGCCTATCAAATTAAATATCTTTGAGTCCAGTTTCCAACGCATCAAACCGTTTGTCATTTGTAGGTGTATACAGAAAGTTAGGACCATTTAACTAGGCATGTGTCATATGCGCGCCCAGGTGCGCGGCCACGCATATTGAGAAGTATTCTGACTTGTGACCGTGGCCTTAACGCGGGCGCGCTAATAGCAGACCTCTAAATATACCTAAGGATGGTAAATGAGAGTATTTAAGTCATTTCTCGAGCCTAGGACATCCTCTCCATCCCCAATCCGGCCAAGGCATCCAATTACACACTTAAGGTGAGTTTTTAAGTGTGTTTTCATGGTGATTTCACCTCTAACCACTTGATCACCTCCATTTCCACAACTTCTTGCATTGCGTCATTCAACCTCCTTTGATGTTCCAAGGAGGGTTTTGAATCATCTTCAAGAATAATCTTGTGCATACAGAATGCGGGGCTTATTTCCCAAATATCAGCTACAGTCCATCCAATTGCCTTCTTCCGCTTTTTGAGCACCGCCAATGTGGCATCTACCTGCATGTTAGTAAGACAAGAGGAAAGAATAACTGGAAAAGTGGAACTAGGGCCTAAGAATTCATACCTGAGGTGTGGAGGCAACGACTTCAACTCCAACACCGGAGGCTCCTCAATCGACGGCTTTGTGGAGGAGTCTTTCTATTTTCAAGATCCAAAGAGAGTTTCCTAGGCTCATAAAATCAAGAGCCCATTCCATATAAAGCATTCACGCACTCCACTCGGCCCTCATCATCATTGACATCAAGATTCAACAATACGGCCTCCAAAGGGTCCTCCACATTGATCATTGCACTAGCAACATCAATTATCAAGGTCGTGACAAGATCCACAAATGATCACACTTTGGTATAATTGGGCTGCTTCATTGACGTGCACACATGAAAACCCACCTTTTCGTCACCCACCCTGAAAGTGAGTTCCCCTACTTCCACATCTTCTAGATCCTTCCCTGTAGCAAGGAAAGGTCTCCCCAATATGATCGGAACCTCATAATCTACCTCACAATCCAAGATCACAAAATCAGCGGGCAAGATAAATTTTTCCACCCGAACAAGCACATAATCTATAATACCCAAAGGCCTCTTCATCCATCTATCTGCCATTTTCAACCTCATGGACGTCGGCCTCATCTGTCCAATCCCCAAAGTCTTGAAAATTGAGTAGGGCATCAAATTGATACTAGCCCTTAAATCACATAAAGCTTTAGCAAACTCTGTACTTCTAATAGTGCAAGCGATAGTGAAAGCACTGGGATCCTCCAACTTCGGAGCTATTTAATGTACTATAGCACTAACGTGGTGGGTCATCTCGATAGTTTCACAGTCCATGGATCTTTTCTTTGTCACCCAAACTTTCTTTTGTTTGGAGGAACTTCATCTTCTTGCAACAACTTCATCACCCAAAACTTTCTTTTGTTTGGAGTCATTCACATCACCGCCTCATCCACTCCTAGTAGTTACCGCCATAACATGATTATTGCCACCCTTTGGGTTAACTACCATATCACTCAATAGAGCCCCCTTAGGGCAAATGTTCAAGGACTGTGAGATTTGGACTAGCTGAACCTCCAAATTTCTAATTGAAGTGTTGTGAGAAACCAATTGCGCATCGGAGTCAGCATTCTTTTTCATCATCTGTTCAAACATCATTTCAATTCTCCCCATTTCATTGTTGGAAGAACTAGGACTCGGTTATTGGTACATTGGGGGCCTTTGAAAGCCTTACCCCTGATTTTCTTGGTTATTGTTCCATCCACCCTGGTTGTTATTGTTTCCACCCCAATTATTATTGTTGTTGCCCCAGTTTCCCTGATTGCTCCGATTGTTGTTTTGATTTCCCCAATTGTTGTTCCCGTTTTGTTGATTGTTCCAATTATTGTTGCCTTGCTGTTGGTTACCCCAATTGCCCTAGGATCTCCATTGTTGCTGTTGGTTAGAAGAATTGCCTCTTTGGCCTTGATAATTATTCACATACTGTACCTCTTCATTCTGCCCATCATAACCATCATCTTGGAATCCACCACAATCATTGTCAAATTGATCTGAATTCTCTTGGTTCTGTCGACCTCTTTGTGTTCTATTGTTCACAAGCATGTTGACACCCTCCATGGCATTTACTTGGCGAGGATTTTGAACTTGTTGCAACTGTGCCTTTGCTAATTGGTTCATTGTTGTTGTAAGTTTTTCTATAACCTATCCATGGTCATGTAGTTCTTTGTGCAAATAAGTAACCGTGGGATCACCCTGTGGCACATTGGCCCTACTTTGCCAAGCGGAGGATGTGTCAGCCATTTTTTCAAGAATAGCATAAGCTTCATCATAAGGCAACTTCGTGAAATGACCCCCAGTCAATTGATTCACTATGCATTGATTCGTTGAATTGATGCCCCGGTAGAAGGTTCGTTGTATCATTGCCTCTGTCATATCATTGTTGGGGCATTCCTTCACCATAGTTCTATATCTCTCCCAAATCTCGTGTAATGGTTCGGTGGGCTCCTGCTTGAAAGTTAAGATCCCGTCCAGCAATGCTGCCATGTGGCCCGGAGAGAAACATTTGGCAATGAACTTATCCGCCAACTCATCCCAAGTGGTGATGGAATGGTTGGGAAGTCTCTCTAGCCAATCCAATGCCTTCCCTCTAAGTAAGAATGGGAAGAGTCTCAATCGAAGTACATCCTCGGACACATTAGTTTGCTTGCTCCTCCAACAGGTATCCACGAACCCTTTGAGATGTTTGTAAGCATTTTGAGTGGGAGCACCTGGGAACTACCCACGCTACTCCAACAATGCCAGTATCACATTGGTAATTTGAAAATTGCCCGCCCGGATCCGAGGCAGGACAATTGCACTAGCATAGCCTTGGTTGGGAAGAACTCGAGGGGCCACTCTTGGAGGTGGCGGAGGAGGGTCTAGAATATTTTCATTTGTATTGGACTGGTGGCCTCTATGTTGTCCTTGAGGTACAAGAGGAACCTCATCATCTCCAATCTCATCTACCTCTTCCCCCGCAACCACATTGCCAAGAGGGTCATTGTTGTTTGCTGCCATTTTGCACCTGAAGTTGGGAGACACACAAATTAGTAACAAACAAGGAACAAAGAACAATTCACAAAACTACTAAGATAGATAATCAAGACCTTAGCTCCCCGGCAACGGTACCAAAACGTGATTGAGGCCAACCCTGTACCATTAAAGAGTAGCAAGAGAGGTCGAAGCAGCTTTTACCCGATAAGGTCGAGATCGATATCCACAGGGACCTAGAAGTTGGAATTGAGTTTCTATCTAAGTTAGAGTTGTGTAATTGATCCTAAATTGAGCTACATTATGCTAAGAGGAAGCTATTGAAGATGTTCTAATGAGATAAAAGGCACTAGGGAAGTGACCTTCACCTAGGTGGATAATTAATGGGTTCTTATGCCTAAGGATAGTTTGTCATACTTGTGGATTACGATGTAACCATTGCACGATTCTACCCACTCTATGCCTCTCGGCAGTTTGAGTGATTTTGCCCTAATCGACTTTCTCAAAATCAATTGGGTATGAACATTTGTGCAAGAAATTAAGGTTCAAGTCGGGTACACAATCTCTTGGTTTAACCCTTTAATTGGGGCAATCAATTCTCTTGAGTACGCCTTAATTCCTTGTTGGACTAATTCTAGAGACTTAGGCTCTCTTTCTCAAGAAGAGCCAAAATCAACAAAGGATAAACTAGTGCTTGCAACCACTAATTTAACAATTAAACCATAAATTAGTCCAAATATCAAACACCCATAGACAATCAAATCTTAAAACATAAGACCCATCAATTATCCACACTAGGGTTGAGCCACAACCCTAGCTGATGGGTCTAGCTACTCATGATTAAAGAGAAAAACAAAGAAATAGATGAAGATAAGCTCATAATAATTAATTGCTAAATAAAACTTGAAGATTCAATGGTGAAATTAAGCCAAGATTACTCAAAATAGTAAAATAAACAAAGTCACGAGCGCAGCTCTACGTCCAAAACTATCTGATTACCAGAAATGGGAAAAGAAACTATTTATACTATGCTGAAAATGCTGGACAAAAATACCCCTACGGGGCTAGTGCGGACTGCACAAAATCGAGTGCGGCCGCACTAAGGCTCTTGGCTTGACTTTTCTGTTCTCTGAAGCTTGGCCACCGCGGACCACACAAAATGCACCGCGGCCGCGGTGTCTTATACTGCGGTCCGCACAAAATAGACCACGGACCGCATTGGGCATAATTCTTCAATTTTCCATCTCTCTGAACCTTAGCTCTGCGGAACGCACAAAATTGAGTGCGGTAGCATTGCCTGATGGCCTGAAAGACAGTCTCTGAACTTCATCCTTACGGACCGCATAGAATGGTGTGCGGCCGCACTGGTCTTGTTTGACTGAGCTTTGTCTTGTCTTGGTACTTGTGCAAGTTTCACTCCTTTTTTAGCTGGTTTTTGACACTTTGTCACCTTGATGATCAAACCTGCAATCAAGCACAACTTCTGAGCCTTTAGGACTATCTTATACACATTTCTAATCAAAACTTAAGCAAGAAGAAGTATAAAATGCATCATAATCCCTAGTTATCAGACGTTCGTCCTGACCGATAGCACGCGTCCTCACCATCTGTGATACAATAGAATAATAGAAGTTTAGTACCAGAATCAACAGATTCGCACGACAGGAATTTCAAGAATGTGAAGTTTTTCCTAAAGGTTCTACAGCCTTCCGAGGATAAGTACAGACGTCTCCGTACCGATCCGCGAGACTCTACTAAACCAGCTCATTACCCATGAGACCTATCTAACCTAGCCTTTGATACCAACTTGTCACGACCCCAAACCACCCGGGTCGTGATGGCGCCTATCACAGTACTAGGCAAGCCGATTCAACATTTACAACGTCGAGTTCTTGTATAAATTCATTTTCTAATTAGATAACTCTCAATTAAATATATATAAAAATACACAGAAACAAGTACGTAAATACATCAACACAACCCGAATCTGGTGTCACTAGTCATGAGCTTCTAAGTACAACTTAACACCGTCTGCTTAATACAAAATAAGTATAAAATATAAATTACTATAATAGGAAGGAGAAAGGCAGCGCTGCGAACGTCGTGCAACTACCTTACAATCTCCGGCTAAGACTCTGAAGGCAACTATCAGCTCTCACTCGGAGGCTCGGGCACCTGGATCTGCACACAAGGTGCAATGAGTAACGTGGGTACGCCAACTCAGTAAGTAACCAAAGTAAATAAAGGCTGAGTGCAGTGACGAGCATTTAAAATCATATACATACTTTATCAAAAATCCCAACAGAAATATCAAAGTCAAAATCAGTAGTTCAATAACCAAATATCGCGTAAAAACTCCTGTTTCAATGAAAATCCTTTAAAGCATTCATTCAACACTTTTCAATAGAGGCTCAGCATAAAAGAAAAGCAAAAACAGAAAATCTCATAAACAAGCCCCTCGGGCAAAGTATCACTCATAAGTATAGCCCCTCAGGAAAGCCTCTCAGTCACTCGTGACTCAACTCTCCTCAATCAGTACTTACACACAGCACTCCCACTCAATAGATATCTCATACTAATAACCGTTGCGGCGTGCAGCTCGATCCGTAATATATACAGTCGAATACGCTCACTGGGGTGTACAGACTCTGGATTGGCTCCTACAGCCCAAGCACTATATCAATGCGGCGCGCAACCCGATCCAACATATCGCCGCGGCGTGCAACCTGATCCATATATAATAATATCACTACCGACCGAAAAATGCCAAATTTTCAATTTCGCCAATTCAAGCCTAAATCTACCACGGACCTCCAAATTATATTCCGAACACGCTACTAAGTCCCAAATCACCTAACGAAACTATCTGAACCATAAAAACCAAATTCTGAGATCGTTTACTCACAAGTCAACTTCCGTTTGACTTTTCCAACTAAAGCTTCCAAAGTAGAGACTAAGTGTCTCATTTCACTCCATGACCAATCCAAACACAGAAAAACCGACACGACATGATGAAATATAGCTGAACAATACATAAAGAAGCAAAAATAGGGAGAATGAGATTGTGACTCATGAAACTACCGGCCGCGTCGTTACATATGAGTATAGGAACTACAGTGTATGATTTCTACATAAAGACTACGCAATATGACTAACGATACAAATTTGCAATAATAAGGAAACAACAACAACAGAACACCATAATAATAACACAGAAGAGTGAACGGAAACACAACCCAAATCCGAAATCACAGATACTGCAAGGACAAGTAATAAATCAGCAACTACGGCAGTTCTCACATCAGGTCTTAGTCAACAAACTCCACGAAGTACTGAACCTCAGACAGATACACAACTCACGGTTCTCAAAACCTGATCCCTATCACTTGGCATCATGTGCCCTCATTACACCTTGTAATCATACTGACAACTCACGTGCCAAATAGAGTCACTCTCACATAGAAGGTAAGTAAAAAAGGGTATGCATCTATACTCAACAATATCAAGGAAACCTCTTGTCTAATAAGGGTGCTTAGCTACGTGTATGCTTGTGCAAGTGCCCTAACATAGTTCATACCAGCTAGTAAGCATAACGAAAAGAACAGACATCATGTA
>MU713957.1:39500-64096 GCA_026770625.1 Nicotiana glauca | reverse complement strand
TATATATATATATATATATATATATATATATATATATATATATATAAATATAAACTAGGATAGAACGAAGTATTGTAGTAAAACTAAGTACTAAAATTTAACAAGAACGGAATCATAGAAAGTCAACGGCTCAGTACACAAAGATAACAACAGAACATAAATGTGCAGAATAGGGGGATCTCCCAGAATACTGTTCTGTAGTCCAAAGTAAATATGCAGGGCAGGGGGATCTCCCAGAATACCGTTTCGTAGTCCTAAAATAAATATGCAGGGGGATCTCCCCGAATACTATTTCGTAGTCCCAAAATAAATATGCAGCGCAACCAACAGAGATAATAGTTACAGCACAGTAGAAACCTCGTACATCACCGCAACAAGTACAACAACAACAATGACAATAATACAAAGTACGACGAGTAAATCAACTCAAGAACTTTAAATCACAAAGAAACAGTAGAACCAGTTCACAAGGAATAACCACAGTAAAGAATGCTAGGCATGAATGGAACAATTCAACAAGGGAAAACTAATATGTAGCAACGATCCACAATATACAAGTCACCAATAAAGAAGCCAAAACGAGTCAAAATAGTTCCAATTAAAGGCAAGTCAACTACGATATAGGTTATCTAAACTCCTTTTAAGGTTGAGCAATTTCGAGGGATATTCAACAATTCAAATAAGGGTAAGCAGTAGAAGATAACCATAACTCTAATTAAGAATAAACAATTATAGGATGAGATAAAAATAATTTCAATTAAATGTAAGCAGTTATGAGAATATAAAATGACGATAGAAGAGGCAAAATCTTTAATTAAGTCAAATAAGAGTCAAATAGGCAATAAGAGTGAGTCCTAAAGCAATTAATTCTCATTAAATCATGTAGAAGTGAAACTAGCAAATAGGAACTCAAGCGTATCAAGAACAACGTCGTACATAGTAAATATAAGGACCTAAGAACACTAAAGGCCAACTTTCCATAAATGAGTCCGAGCATGCACTCGTCACCTCACGTACACGGACTAAAATCATCATAGACGACTCAAATCCTAAGGGAAAATCCCCCAAACAAGTTCTATTACTTAACACGGACTCGCTCGAGGTCTCAAATCACATCAAACAACGTCGGAAAAGCAAATTGCACCATGAATCAAACTTATGAACTTTCAAATCTCCCAACTTCTAGAACTCGTGCCGAAACCTATCAAATCAACTCGTAACGACGCCAAATTTTTCACACAAGTCCCAAATGAAAAGACAGGGCTGTTCCAACTCTCGAAACCACATTCTGACCCCAATATCACAAAAGTCAACAATGGGTCAAACTTCTCCATTTTCAAAACTTCAACTTTTCCAACTTTCGTCGAAATGCTCCAAATTATCCTACGAACCCCCAAATCCGAATCCGGGCATGTGCCTAAGTCCAAAATAACCATACAAAGTTGTTGACATCATCCAAAACTCATTCTGGATCCGTTTACACAAAAATCAAATTTCGGTCAAATTCTCATCGTTAAGCTTCCAAAACCAGATTCCCTTTTCCAATTCGACTCTGAATCATCTTGTAACTGAGTTCAACCATGCCCGCAAGTCGATATACATAATATGAAGCAGTTCAAGACCTTACACATTCAAATAATGCTTAAATTCTCAAAATGATCGGTTGCGTCGTTACATCTTCTTCCTCTATGAAATTTCAATCAAGATTTCCTCTTTTAATGCAATTTTGATACATATCAATAACTTTGTGTACAATAAATAGTATTTATAACGTAAATATAAATTTCATACAATGATTCATACATTATATAAATATTTATCAACTTTCATACAATATTCAAATAATAAAATATATATAACTACAATAGAATACAACTTTAATACAATATACATACAACTATAATATATCTTTAATACAATTTCGTAAGTATATTGTATGTCATGTATTCTTCTTCTTCTTCTTCTTCTTCTTCTTCTTCTTCTTCTACTACTACTACTTAATCTTAAATTGTGATGACCCGAAAGGTCATCTTGTGTTTTAGAACCCAATTCGGGGTTTCGAGGCCTTCAAAACCTCATTACAATTTCGTAAGTATATTGTATGTCATGTATTCTTCTTCTTCTTCTTCTTAAAGTGTGATGTATTAATCTTAAATTGTGATGTATATTGTATGTCATGTATTAATCTTAAATTGTGATGACCTGAAAGGTCATCTTGTGTTTTAGAACCCAATTCGAGGTTTCGAGGCCTTCAAAACCTCATTTTCTTTCTCCTCGATTATGCGTGCCCAGTCCAAGCGCGTTTTCGGAAAGACCTTATGTGGAAATTTGAGATAATAATAATTTTTGCCTTTAAAAGTTGATTTTAGTTGACTTCGGTCAATATTTTTAATAAACGGACCCGGACCCGTATTCTGACGGTCCCGGAGGGTCCCTAGTAAAATATGGAACTTGGTCGTATGCCGGGAATCGGATTTAGAAGTCCCTAGCCCGAGTAATCATTTTTAAAAAAAATTGCTAAGCTGAAAATGGATTTAAAGAAATTGAATAATATTTAATCTCGTAGGTATCGAGCCCGTATTTTGGTTCCAAAGCGTGGTACAAGTTTAATATAATATTTAAGTCATGTCTGTGAAATGTGGTGAAAAACGGAGTCTATTCGACGTGATTCGGTCCAGTTGTGAAAATAGCAATTTCAAGTGTTCTTAAGAATTTCATGTGTTTTGGTGTTAAATCCGTAGTTTTAGATATTATTTTGGCGATTTGATCGCCCGAGCAACCTCATTGATGTTTTAAGACTTGTGTGCACGATTGGTTTGGAGCCCCGAGGGATCGGGTGAGTTTAGGATAGGCTATAGAGTGTTTTAGAACTTGGGAAAATTTGTTGGTATGACTGAACCTATTGCAGGCCTCTAATCTCGCAATTGCGAGATAAGGCATCTCAATTGTGAACCCTGCAGGTTTCGCATTTGCGAAGCTTTCATCGCAATTGTGATCATAAGCTAGGCTATACAGTCTTCGCAATTACGAAGACTTCTTTGCATTTGCAAAGTAAAATTGGGTAGGGTAGTGATCGCAAATATGATCATTTTGTCGCATTTGCGGAGGTTCTTGTTCGGAATTACGAACATACCTTTGCAACTGCAAAGGCAACAGAGGTGTAGAGAACTTCGCATTTGCGATGGTTCTTCGCAGTCGCGAGCTTCGCAATCAGGTCGCAAATGCGACATCTGCAGCTATGTAAAAGGGACTTAGACGAGATTTTTGATTCATTTCCCAAATTTTCAGAACCTAAACCTCAAGAGGCGATTTTCCAAAGGCTAGTTCTTCCCCAAATCATTGGTAATTGGCTTTTAACTATTTTCTTTCAATCTTTCACTTCTTATAACAAGATTTCAACATATGACCTAGGAATTTTATGGTAGAATTGGGGATTTTTGGGTAGAAACTAAGGGTTTCAAAATTTGGGGATTTAGCTCAAATTGAGGTCGGATTCCAAAACCAATTGTATATCCAGGCTCGGGGTTAATGGGTAATCCGATTTTGGTCCAAGTTTTGTGTTCGAACCAAGCAAGCCCGGGTGTTGACTTTTGTTGACTTTTTCCAAAATGTCCTAAATTGAATTCCTTGCAATCATGGGTAGTTCCTAAGGTTTAAATTGAATTGTTTGATTGGAAATTGCTAGATTCTATTGGCCCGGAGGCTAGTGTGAAAGGAAATACGGTGATTGAGCTTTGAGTATAGTCGTGGTAGCGAGATAAGTATATTGGCTAACCTTAGCTTGAGGGATTAGGTATTGTTGCCTTATTTTCTATGCGTTTGGTTGTTGAATACGACGTATAGGTAAGGTGATGAGTACCTATACATTGTTGTCGAGTCATAGCATACGAGTTAGTGTTATTCTTGTAACTGTGTACTCTTTGATCATATAACTCATGTTTAGAAATGTTATTCCATATGTTGAGCAACTCTTATCATGTTTTACGAGATTTGGTACTGATTGAGTATTAACTCATAATTGGGGTTGGTAGTGTGGAATTAAATATTAAAGTAAGACCGATTCTTGATGTGTCTATCTCCCTGTGATTATTTTTCATTGTCTTGGTAAGGGAGAGGGTTAAAGCACGAAGGGTGATATCGTGCGGTGTTTTGTGAGTGAGTGATAATGCACGAAGGGGGATGTCGTACCATATTCTGTGAGTGATAATGCACGAAGGGTGATGTAATGCCAAGCTATGAGAGAGTTAATGCTTGAAGGGTGATGTCGTGCCATGTTATGAGAGAGTTCATGCACGAAGGGTGATGCCGTATCGTTTTTATTGTTTCTTATGGTGAGAATGAGAGTAAAAGCATGATGGGTGATGTCGTGCACTTGTCTTCTATATTATTACTTTCGTTGGTGCAGAGTATGAAATTTACTGCATTTCTTTATTGTACTATTTTCAGGATTTGATATTCCCCTCAATGTGTTTTCCCCTTTCCCGTTATTATCTGCTAAATTTCCGTTTGTTGTTATTTTCTCGTATATGATTTGACTGCACAGGTTTATGTTATTGTCTTGTCCTATCCTCGTCACTACTTCGTCGAGGTTAGGCTCGGTACTTACCAGTACATGGGGTCAGTTGTACTGATACTGCACTATGCACTTTTTGTGAAAATTTTGGTACTGGACCATGTTGATCTGAGTTGGGTTGCTGTCTTTAGTCCATCGGGAGACCCAAGGTAGATCTGTCAACCCTGCAGTCCCCTTTAATTTATCCTAGTTTCCCTGTTTTCTTTTATTTCGAGGACATATGTATTTTTTTTAAACCAATATTTGTAGTGACTCTTAGAAGCTCGTGAATTGTGATACCAAATTTTGGGTAGACATGTATTAGTATATGAATTATTATGAGATTTTGCATTCCTTATTCAGTTTTGGTTTAATTATTGTTATTTACTAATTCGGATAGTGGTTAGCGTATTAAATATTTATCTGTTGGCTTGCCTAGCATACGAAAAAGGTTAGGTGCCATCACGATCCCGACGGTGGGAAATCCGAGTCGTGACAAGTTGGTATCAGAGCACTAGGTTGCGTAGGTCTCACAATTGACGAACAAGCTAGGTAGAGTCTGAGGGATCGGTACAGAGACATATGTGCTTATCCCCCAGAGGCTACATAGCTTAGGAACAACTTCAATTCTATTCTTCTTTGTCGTGCGATTTGATTTCTCAATGCTAATCAAACTTTCTACTCTTGTTCCTTCACAGATGGAGAAAACACGCACCGCTTCATCAGCTAATCAACAGCCCGAGCCCCCTAGTGGCAGCTCCTACGAGGGGCAGAGTACGAGGCTGAGGCCGTGCTAGAGGCCGAGGCAAGGGCAGGGCTCAACCTAGAGCTCGAGAAGTAGCATCATTAGCGGAGTCTCAGGTGGAGTTTGATAATGAAATTCCTCCCCAGACCATTCCAGCGGGGCCAACTCAGGTTCAAGAGGGGTTCATCGCTACCCCGGTACTTTAGGGTAGGTCCGTCTAGTGGGCCTTATGGAGAGCGTAGCTCAGACTGGTACATTTCCTGTAGCACTAGTCGTCTCTCAAGCTGGGGGAGGAGTCTAGACTCCTGCTACCCACACTTCGGAGCAAATGGATCCTCAGTTTCAGACTCCAACAACTCAGCCAGTGGGAGTAGCTCAGCCAATTATTACGGCTTAGGCCGCTGGTGGATAGTCTTTTGAGGCTTTTCTTAGGTTGGACAAGTTCACCAAGCTTTTCCCGGTCTATTACAGTGGGGTAGCTTCTGAGGACCCACAGGATTATCTTGACCACTGCTGTGAAGTGTTGCAGAATATGGGGATAGTAGAGATCAATGGGGTTGACTTTGCTGTATTCCAGATGATAGGGCCCGCCAAGGGATGGTGGAATGATTTTGTGTTGAATAGACCAGCTGGGTCGCTTGCCTTGACTTGGGACCATTTCTCTCAGCTATTTCTCGAGAATTTCCTTCCTATCACTCAGAAAGAGGACTATCACAGGTAGTTCGAGCATCTTCAGTAGGGTTCTATGACTGTCACTCAGTACGAGACTAGGTTGGTTGATTTGGCCCGACATGCTCTTCTTATACTCCCCACCGAGAGAGAGAGAGAGAGAGAGAGATGAGGTTTATTGAGGGACTCGCTCAGCCTATCAGATTGTAGATGGCTAAGGAGACGAGGAGCAAGATTTTTTTCCAGGATGCAACCAATATGGCCAGACGAGTTGAGATGGTTTTAGCTCAGGGGAGTAGTTAGGGGTCTGACAAGAGGCCTCGTCATTCTGGTAGGTTTAGTGGTGTCTCTTCTAGAGTTAGGGATTCTTTTGGTAGCCATGTTATGAGAGAGTTAATGCACGAAGGGTAATTTCGTGCCGTTTCTATTGTTTCTTATGGTGAGAATGAGATTAAAAGTACGAAGGGTGATGTCGTGAACTTGTCTGCTATGTTATTACTTGCATTGGTGCAAAGAATGATATTTACTGCGTTTCTTTACTGTACTATTTTCAGGATTTGATATTCCCCTTAGCATGTTTTTCCCCTTCCCGTTATTATCTGCTAAGTTTTCGTTTGTTGTTATTTTCTCGTATATGATTTAATTGCACAAGTTCATGTTATTGTCATGTCCTAGCCTCATCACTAATTCATCGAGGTTAGGCTTGGCACTTACCAGTACATGGAGTCGGTTGTATTGATATTGCACTCTGCACTTTTTGTGAAGATTTCGGTACCGGACCGTGTTGAACTGAGTTGGGTTGCTGCCTTCAGTCCATCAGGAGACCCAAGGTAGATCTGCCGGCGTTCGCAGACCCTGCAATCCCCTTCCATTTATTCTAGTTTTCATATTTTCTTTTATTTCGAGAACAGATGTATTTTTTTAAACCAGTATTTGTAGTGACTCTTAGAAGCTCGTGAATTGTGACACCAAATTTTTGGTAGACATGTATTAGTATTTGAATTATTATGAGATTTCACATTCCATACTCTGTTTTGGTTTAATTATTGTTATTTACTGATTCGGATAGTGGTTAGCATATTAAATCTCTATATGTTATCTTGCCTAGCATACTAAAAAGGTTAGACGCCATCATAATCGATGGTGGGAAATCTGGGTCGTGCCAGAAAGTCAGCCAAAAGCATGTCTAATCTTCATCAAACACCCTCAAAATTGAAATATAAACTCCAAATAATATTCCCAATTGTTTGTAACAACCCCCAATTCAAACAAATAATATTTTTTGAAAATTCAAATTCGAATTCAAAGCTTCAAAGTTTTTTATGATGGAGAGTCAAATACCTTCAAAATTTATTGATTGACAATTTAAATTTGAACATCAATTATGCAACATGAAAGGAAATTGCTAAGTTAAAACTCTATAGTAAAACGTTGAAATCCATTGATGAATTCCATCAAAAATATATATAACATGAAAGGATAAAAAGTAAAGAACATCAAATGAGAAAAAATGAGAAAAGAATAGGAAATGAGATATAGATAGAGAGAGAGAGAGAGGGAGAGGGAGAACGGGAATGAGAAATAACTTATTCCTTATTCAATTCCTAATATAAATAGATACTCATCTTAAACTAATTTGTATATAATTGGTAAATAATATATGGCCATGTAATTAAGTTAAAATTTGATTAGGGATGGTAGTAAAGTTTTATATGTAGTATTGGAAGATAAAAATCCCTTGTTCAATTATGTATATTTAATCTTAATAGCTCTTAAAATCCCTTAACTAACCCTTGACTCTTCAAAATCCCTTCTCATTGATCACAAGTTTAGAATATTACAACACGTATTTGAAGTCCTAACATAGCATATTAATATTTTTTTTATTTTATAGTAGCACGTAGAGCCGTCAATATGGGCCGGGGCCGTTGGGCCAGCCCAACCCATGATTTAGCAATGTTGGGCTAGAATATTTGGAGCCCATTTAAAATGAGGCTTTTAAGCCGACCCGAGTAGGCCCGTGGCCCGTGAGGCTGGGCCGGCCCGGCCCTTGGGCCTATTAAAAATATTTATTGAAAATATATAAAATATAAAAAGTATATTGCCTCTAGTGATGAAAAGTTAAAATTGGATCTTTACTTAGAGGAACTAAAGCTTGATCTTGAGAAGTTTCAAGAGAAGATGTTGTCATGTATTGGAAGGACTATTTTAGAAAATGTCCCGTTCTTTCAATGATGGCGCATGATGTACTTAATATTCCTATTACCACTGTAGCATCAGAATCAATATTTAGCATTGGGGGGCGTGTTCTGACAAAGTACAGAAGTTGCATCCATCATGAAAATGTTCGAACACTTGTTACTACAAATTGATTGTACGGCTTTTCCCAAACTCAAACTAGTAATTTTTTTTTTTTAATATTATTAGTATTTAAAAATTTACCACTCTTAATATTCAACTAATTAATATTGCATATGAATTGTAAAAGTGGATGAAAGTGATGATGTTAAGACAACATTGTCACAAGAGGATTGAAATGTGATTGATGAAGATGATGTGTTGGATATCCCAAAAGCATCATGGACGTTTTCTTGAATAGTTTGTTTTGAGTTTTGACTTTTAGTGAATCAAATATAGTTTTGTCTTTTACTTTATTAATATTTATTGTGAGATATTGGAACAATATAAAAGTTATTCAGTTTTCCAAATATTTCCAATAAATTATCTTTAAACTTTTAATACTTATCTTATTTTAGGTTAGAACTTTCAGAAAAAATATAAAATTATATTTTAAAATATAATGGGCCGGTTCGTGGGGGCTCGCGGCCCATATAAGACTGGGGTGTATTTACCATTATAAGGCCCATCAAAATGATGGGTTAGCTCAGCCCAGCCCGTCAATTACTAAAGCGTACGTGGGTTAGGTTGAGCTAACCCGATCCGACCCATATTGACAGCTTTAGTAGCACGATATATTACTCTCTCATAAAGGCATTATATAGACAATAAATGGGTGCTTTATATTCTTTTTTCCCCTTGTTTTGAAAAAATAGGGATATTACTGTAAAAAGCAAAATTGTATATGTAATAAGATAAAGTTGTCAGCAATAAATACTCAATAAATCCATCCCCAAAGTCAGCCAGTTTTCACAAAAGACTGTTGAAAATCCTAAATATAAATAGAATAATAAAACAGTTTTTAATAGAGTAGCATTTGAAGCCATCCAAAAGAAAGTAAGAAACTCTTCCTTAATCTTGCTTACTTTGGAAGCAAGTTTTGCTTAAGGTTTCCTCATCACACATTCCTGGATGTCAGAAATTAGAAGTATAATTGTCAAAAATGGATTTTGTCTTCTTTTAGATGTTTTAAAAATAATAAAAAATAAAATAAGAATAGCCAGATATACAAAGGCGCACGATCTGAAAAAAACCGCACCCGAGTAATGTATTAAAGTTACATTTCAGTTTTATTTGTTTACTTGGTAGAAGTCAGACATTAGTTTTGTAGAGATTCCACGGTCAAAAATACTAACGGCCTTGAAATTTGAAATAACAGTGGTTCAAATCACTACAAAAATTTATCTACGTTCAATATTTTTACCTAATATATATATATATATATATATATATATATATATATATATATATATAAAATAAATGAGGGGATGAAAAAGATGACTTGGCACGTCTCTTTGGCCAAGGATTCTATTTATTAACTTTTTCTCTACTTTTTATTTATTTAATAATAAGAATAAATATTGTTGTAGTTATAAGAATAAATATGTCATTTATTACAACACTAATTCATATTCCTTACCGTTAGAAAACTAAGAAGTTCCAATATTTAAGTGCCTCAATTATTATTACAACCTTTCATATTCCTTATGGATCATTTTATAAGCTGCCCAAAAATCATTTTACTCAAAGTTATGGAAGCTGATTAGACCCTCAAATTTTGAGGTAAGTTCTCATGTCTCTGTTTCTATAACTGAGTTGATGCATTTTAACTAATATCTATGTAAACTGATGTTCTTTTAACTCTTTTTTTTTTCTTCTTCTTTCTGTTTATGTAAAAATAGCATGTGAAGAATTTATTTGTGTTCTTCGGCCTCTTCATGACCCCAGTACTCTGGTAAGTCTTGATTTATTACTTGTAAGGAAGAACATATGTATTATTCTCACATGTTATTTTTCTTTTTATTTGTTTCAGCAGTATATGCTTTTTAACTATGAGACAACTTTTGTCATGTGTTTTTTCTTTTAATTTGGATTACAAAAAAGTGATATTCAGACAGTTCCAGGATCAGTTTCAAGGAACACTTATTCCGGTTTAGAAGTTCCGAACTTCTACAGTACATCAAGACCAATAAAATTACTCATATGTCGATCAAGGTATGTTTACTCATGTGTCTATAAAGTCGGCGTGCGAAAAATATGAATAAATATGTCTCACGTTGTAAAGAATATTTATCTGTTAGTTACTTTCTTTTAATTATTATTAAACGTTGATCGAATGTATATTGAAGTCAAACTAATAACTCAAAGCGAACAAGAAAAGAAAAAGTCAAAGGTTGCATGAAATTTTTTCCAAGAAAGTCAAAAATATCATTTTCAAAATTCAATGACGATGTTATTTTACATAATTGTATAATATAACTAGGGAATATATTCGCGCTTTGCACTATTACGAAAAACTCTTATAGTAATAATGAAGTAAGATTTTTAATATATGTACAGTACACTATAAATAGGCAAAAGTTCAAATTTATGTTTTTTAATGTGCTTAAATATTATAAATAAAATTCCTTTTGAGCCCTTGATTGGTCAATTTACCGTATATTTATTTAATTATGTACGGTAAATTGACAACTGAGGCTTAAATAAGAAGCTTAAAATAGAAAGACACTATTTAAATTATGGTCCTTATATAGCTCATGCAACAAATTCCAAAGAGATATCTTTGTGATTACAATTTAAACTTAGAATTCTCACTTCATCTGTGTACTCAAAGGACAAAACTGATTGTAAATGCAACACGAAATATTTGCACAAAAAAATAAAAAATAATCCATTACAGTGAAAGCATCAAATATGTCTCTTTCCATAATGTTTATTGCACCGGGATCTTCCTAATACCAATTCTATAAAACTATTTTAGAAAATAGCAAATGAAGAGGTGAACCAATTATGAAACTGTTCATATACAATATAATAATCACTTGTTCTAAGATCCTTAGAATATGTCACTACGTTCTTCTTCTAAAAGAATTGCCAAAGATTCTATGGATGAATAAGACCGGATGAAGCAACTTCATTAAACTTAGAGTTCTCGTAGAAGCCAAGATCACTCTACCAAATCTCGTCCCCAACTTGATCAAGAATCCTATTTGGTTTCATAACCTAGAAACATAAAAATAGGGAGATCATGCCAAATGTAAACGTTAAAAGTAGAGTCCAGGAGATCAATAGTTGATTCAAAAAAAAAGATGTACCACATTTTCAAATACAATACACAGTATATATCCAATATTAATTAGAGAAGTAAAAGAGACTCTACGACAAAGGTAATTATTACAACATTAGTATATTACCATGATTTTGGAATAAGGTAATAACAAAATAAGAAAAATACAATATATATATATATATATATATATATATATATATATATATATATATATATATATATATATATATATATATATATATATATATATGTCACTTCACTTCTCCTAAGAGTATGATATATTAATATATGCCCCAATGCCGTCTACAGAAATATATAATTAACTTTTAGAGACTAAAAATTGAACTAAAGTTCTAAAGCTTTTTATTCTTTAAATGCTCGAATATAAACAAAATAACTGTTAAGGAAGGTTAATGTTATGAATTATTAAATTAAAAAGGATAAAAAAAACTCAAAGAAATGTCTAAGTGAATGAAGCTACTATGAAATGAAATTCGATCATTTTATTTTTGTGTTTATGAATTTCAGAATAAAAACTCACAAACCTCCTTAGGGCAATGCCTATGCTCATTCTTCTCCAACTGAGTTCAAAGTCTGAAGAAGGAAGTTGTTCATATACTGTTACGCGGCGCGTTCCTGAGATTCATTGGAAGGGTGACATAAGACTAAGCAACTCATGTCAGTGCAGTTACCATCCGCCAACTGAGGTCCCCTCCGTACGCTAGACGAGATTGCCTGTGTCGTACAGTAAAACCAATAGCAAGAGAAATTGAGAAAACATAAATGAGAATTAAGAATGAAAGAAATCTTGATTGCATGAATGAAACTATTACAGAAAATCAATACGGTGTCGAGGGGGAGAGACACCAGTACAGAGAATTGTTTGCCTGCTAGAAAGTTTGAATGCTTGATCCCCCTAATAATGCTTAAAAAAAATAAACCAAAGCTACAAAACTTGACCTAACTAAGCTAGAGGAACATAATGGAATTACATGAAATAAAATTATACTATATTTATAATAAAAAGGACTTAGTTTTCTACAAGGTAGAAACAGTTCCGTTGTCAGCAACCTTGTCTTCGCCATCACAGTCTGCATGCGCGGTGTTGTCTGCGTGCGTGACACTGTTGGCATCTACCTATGGCTGGGCGCTGGTGAGGGCTATTGGTGGGGCGACAGAGGCACATGCGCGCTTGTATCTTCTGGTGAGATATTTTGTAGGGCTGCTATAAATGTAGAATACTTGGAAAACCTATCCACTACAACCAGGATAGCTATGAGATCTCCTACCTTGGGCAATCCTGTGATGAAATCAAGGGAAACGTTTTCCCAAGGTCTCTTTGGGATAGGTAGTGATTCTAAGAGTCCTGCTTGTGTTAAGAGGTCCGACTTGTCCTTCTGGCATACTAGACAAGTCTTCACATACCGAGCAACGTCATCAGCCATTTGAGGCCAATTATATGTATGGCAAAGTAATGCCATGGAGCATTCTTCACCGGGATGGAAGACCTATAAAGTATCGTGGCATTCTGCCAAAAGATTTATTCGTAGATCTCCTCCTTTAGGAACATAAAGTTAGTCCTCCTTTTACTTTCAAGAACCCATCTTCTATGTAAAACTGGCGAGTCTTGCCTTGTCCTATCCAATCAACCAAATACTGTGAAGCAGGATCCTTGATGAGCAAATACTATATCTGGTCTTTTATGGTGGTGTCTATTTCGCTCCCCCTTAGGGTGGCGAGTAAGCACTCTGATGCTCGATCAGCTCTTCGACTGAGGGCATAAGCAACATGATTAGTCTTTCCACCTGGCCTATCGACCATTCAGCTTTGGCTGGATCATGAAATAGCTAATAGCTGTGTTGTTTGTCTTGACCACGAATGGGGTTCGCAGCAGATAGTGCCTCCAAAGGCGTAAGCAATGAACGACATCTAATAATTCCTTCTCATTGGAGGCATAGCGCCACTCTGCATCATTTAGCTTCCGGCTCTCATACGCTACATGATGCCCTTCTTGTAGCAAGACTCCGCCAGGGCATAGTTGGAGGCATCCGTTTGTACCTCGGATGGCTTGGCCAAATTAGGGAGGGCCAAGATGGGGCTACTAGACATAGGCACGTTCAATGCGTTGAAAGCCTCCACTTGCTTGGTTCCCTAATCCCAAGGTAAAACCTTCTTTACGAGTTCTATCAATGGCAGTACGATGAGGGAGTAATTTTTCACAAATCACCGATAGAAGTTGCATAGGACAAGGAACGCCCTCAAGGCATTGATATCCTTAGGCGGTGACCAATCTGTGATAGCTTTAATCTTCTGTTGATCTATCTTGATCCACCCTTCCTAGATGACATGTTCGAGGAAGTCAATCTATTTTTGAACAATTGAGCACTTGGATAGCTTTGCATATAATTCATGCTCCTGCAATCGGGCTAGGACCTTCCGCAAGTGCTCCAGGTGTTCTTCCAGTGTTTGACTATGTACCACAATGTCATCCAAGTAGACCACCACGAATTCGTCAATGTACTCTTGGAAGACTTGGTTCATCAGAGTGCAACAGGTGGCTGGAGCGTTAGACAGGTCGATGGGCATACCCAGGAAGTCGTACGACCCATATCTTGTTACACAGGTCGTCTTGTGTTTATCACCCTCCACAATTCTAACTTGCCAATAACATATCTTCAAGTCTATTTTGGTGAACACCGCGCACCACCCAGCCAATCGAACAAGTCTGCTGTTAGTGGAATAGGGTACTTGTTCTTCACGGTAATTTTGTTTAGAGCCCGGTAATCCATATAGAGTCATAGGCTTCCATCATGTTTCTTTTAGAATAGCACAAGGGATCCGTACGGGGACTTGGAGGACACGATTATCCCTGTGTCTAGCATTTTCATCAACTGTCTTTGAAGCTCTATGAGTTTGGGTTGTGACATTCTGTAAGGCGCCCGGGTAGGTGGCTTCGCACCCGTCACCAACTCAATCTCATGGTCGACAGTGCGACTAGGCGGGAGTCGCTTTGACATGTCCTGTGTTATGACGTTTTCAAACTGTAGTAGAAGCTCCTTCACGGGTGCATTAATGGGACCATAAGGCATTCTATATCCCCAATACATAGGGTAGCCAAGAACGTAGGTTCATGTGTTTTGACCCCTTTCTTCAACTGCAAGGTCGAGATGTTCTCAGTGGCCATCTTCATGGAAATGCACGGGATAATGCAGGGCTTGGCCCCATTTGTTCGCATCATCAGTAGCATGTCCGCATACGGTACGTACATGGTGTTGGTTTGCCTTAGGAATTCCAAACCAACTATCAACTCGAAGTCAAATATGATTACCACGCGCAGGTTGAATTTTCCTTCATAAGGGCTAAGCTTCATTAGTACTTCTTTGGCTATTCCACCCACTGGCTGAGGAGGTGAGTTGATAGCCTTGACACAACCTCTTCCCTTTCCTACAACTAGACCAATGCGCTCCACCTGAGTCAAGGCTAAGTAGTTGTGGGTAGCACCCGTGTCTATCATCGCCCGAATGAGCTTGCCATTTACCTTCATCTCAACGAACATTAAGGTCCTTTCTTGTTTGAGAAGAGTCCTCTCATCCGCCTTATTTTTCCCTTTCTTTGTGATTGAGTAGGGGTCCTTCTTCTTACAGATACCGGCATTGGTTCCCGCTAAGACATCAGAAATAGAGCCAACAATTGCATTGAAGGCACCTACTGGTTTGGTCTGGTCCGCATCATCTACGTCGTTATCCGTCCCATTATCAAAACTTGATAGGCATTCATCCGTGCATGTGGGAATTCATTATTCCAATATGGTCCAAATGACATCATCCTTATGGAGGTTTCCTCCCCTGATCATTGTTGTTAGATGCAGTGTTAGTACTGCCTGAGAAGGGAACCTTAGATTTGGTTGCACTCTCATCTCCTCCACTTCTGCTAGGGCCACTAGTGCCAGGCTAGCCCCCTTTGTATCCCCCTCAGACAGGTTGTTGAAGTCTATCCTTCCAAGCTTCCACTTAATAGTCCCTAAGGCACTCTGCTGCTTGGATCGCCTTGGGTAAACTGTCTACCTTTTGTCTTTGCAGCTTCATACGGGCATAAGGCTTCAACCCTTCCAGGAATGTGAAGAGTTTGTCTTTGTCCCCCATGTCTCGTATGCTTAGCATGAGCGCGGAGAATTGTCCCCCATGTCTCGTATGTTTAGCATGAGCGCGGCGAATTCTCGCACGTAATCCTGCACTGATTTGGTCTGGCAAAGATCTCGTAGCTTTCTCCTTCCATTGTACTCAACATTTTCAGGGAAGAACTGTAGGCATATGGCTGCCTTCAATTATGCCCATGTGTCGAGAGCATCTTTACCAGCCCTGATGTCTTCGTACTTTACCCGCCACCAGAGTTTAGCATCATCCTGAAGATACATGGAAGTAGTTGCTACCTTCTTAGCTTTTTCTAGGTCCCCCATGGCATCGAAGTACTGTTCAATGTCAAAGATGAAGTTTTGCACTTCTTTGGCATTCCGAGCTCCACTGTATGGCTTTGGCTCTGCATTTTTTAGTTTTTGTACCATGGGGGCGAGGTTCACAGAACCCCCGATTTGGTTTCCGCCTCTTCGAAGCAGGCCTTGTAGAGTAGCATTGACAACATTGAAGTGGCATGTCAAGTTGTCTATAGTTTGCTGCATAGCAGTCACCCTGTCTGCCTCTTGTGCCCTGTAGGATAAATCCTCGGCACACTCCTAACGGAGAACCTCAAATTTACCAAAAAATTTGGATTTCTCTTGTTGATACCCAATTTTTTCCTCCGATATTTTGAAATGCATATATACCTTTAAAATTATGCATTAGTATCAATTGATATTTTTCCATATTCTCTATATTTTTAAATTAATTTATTCTAGTATTTTATTTATTAAATAATTATAAAACTGCATCACAAATGATTTTAAAATATTTCTTGATTTAATATTACTATTTATGGTTCTATTAAGTCCAAATTATTTCACAAATAGCCAAATTGGTACCTTTTGGTTATAATTGCAATAACTTTGCAATTATAGCCCATACATACAATTTTTATGTCATTTTACCATAAATTAGTCCATAATATTTCAAAATACTGAAAATTATTTTTAAAATATTTCTATGCATGAAAATTATTTTTTGTAATTAGTTAATTATTTTATAAATTAATTTTATTCAATTTTTTGGGTATTTAACAAATAGCCCTTTTTGTTTTCAATTTTTACCCAAGAGACCAGCCCAAGACCCCCTATAATTTGGCCCAACTCCTTAAGCCCAAAACTTAGCCTGCCCGGCCAAATACCATGGCCAATCCTGGCCGTTGATCATTTCTGATCAACGGTCCAGATTTCCCCTACCATAATTAAACCCTAATGACCCCCCCCCCCCTTCTTACACCCTCTTATTTCCACCCTTTCCCCCCACCGTCACCCTCTCTCTTCTCTCTCAAATGCTCTCTACCTAAACCCTAATCCCCAGGCGCCGTCACCAGCTTAGCCCTCCGTTCTATGATGTTTCTTTGTCGTCTCAGGCCTATACTGGACTCCTACTTGCTATGGTTCATCAGTTTCTTAGATCCTTAAGAAGATCTCAAGGGACCTAGGCGGTCTGGTTTGCACCTTTGATTTCTTTGCCTATTTCAGGTCGTTTGCTCGACCTTGAGTAAGAACCCTTTCTTATTTTGCTATGAATCCATGGTTTTCTAGGCCTATGTTCTCCTATCTGTTGTGCTTTCTAAAAAAACCCTAATTTATTATCTCCGATCTTCTCAGGTCTGTATAGATCTGAGACGAATCAAGCAATTCTTACATGTTTTCCTTGAAAATTTTCCTGTTTAAACTGATTTCCCGATTTTTCCTAAACTAGGGTTCATTATAAGTCATTTTCTCAACGTCTTTCTGGTTTTTAAATGTTTAATTGATTATCCTTTAGTGTTCTTGACTGATTTACGCAAAAGTTGCTTAAACCCTAGTCGATGTGAAACTTTGATTTTCTGATTTTTTGCTTCGATTCTGAGTTTTTCAATATTACCAATTGTATTGATTCACTCTGTATCTTTGACCTACACGATTTCCCTTTGTCAAATGTATTGCTCTGTGATTTTTTCCCTAATTAATCTCTATTAGGGTTTTTGAATCAATTTTTCGGTTAACTTATCTGTGTTTATAAAATTTTACTTAGTCTACTTTATTTATGGGAATTGATATATTCTTTCCAGAATTGTTGTTAATCATGTTGATTGATTTGCTCTGTTAAGAATCTGTACTCCTAAATCTTGCTTGTTTCTATGATTACGACCTTAATTAGTCGTCTTGCCTTATTTGACTACTGAATATTTACTGATTCTTTACATGATTCTTTCGTTAATTAGACCCCTGATTATTTACTCCTTTATTTGGTCTGATTTGATCGTCTTGCCTTAATTAATCATGTCATTACCGTTGGCTAATTGTCCTTAATTAAGGGAAGACTATGCTTAACTCTTTGTATGATTGGATTCTGAGATCCCTTAATTGCTGATTATTGATTCCTTTACATTATTTGCTCTACTCTTGAACTACTATATAAACTCCTATGTTTTACTTCTTAACACACGAACACAAGTTCAAAGAACACACACGAACACTCAAACTCTATTTTCTTTATCTGCTACTTGTGGTAACTCTTGATCTAGTCGGCTGAAAGCCAAGGGTAGATATTGGAACTACACTTACTTTATATTCTGCACTCTTTTCTTCAACTGGTATGTATCTAGTTTCCAAACTCTATGTGTTCCATTCTTGCACTAGTTCATTGACTAGGAATTCAACATGTCTTCCTGTTTACTTCTTTGCTTAGCATGTCTAAATTTTGTCATGTTCAATGTATAACTAGTACGTCTACACTTTACGTGGTTATCCGATACTTGACCAGCATGTTTGTTGATTTTTGTTTAGTCCCTTAACTATGTGATCATGTTGGTTAACTAATACATGTGATTGACCCTACTTGTGTGCTTGATCCTGTCCACTACATCCTTGCTCCATGTCTTAATCGCCTATTATCCTGGTTAACTTGTTAAGGCTATGAAGCTCCTAAGTGTTCCATGCATTTGTTGTTCCCCTGTACCCCGTTCATGTATCCTCAATGTGATTCCTATATGTTCCTGATCCCTTTCACCCCTGTGTGCAAACCTGCTTGCTAAGTGCCTGTGAATCTGAGTGTTCTATGATTAATTGGCTGTTTACTGAATCTGCTCTCTTCATAACTGATTTAAAAAATTATTCTTAGTATTCTTCTAAAACTGGTTTTCACTCTTAGCATCTCCTTAAAACTGGAATATTTCAGAAAATCTTCTTTTTCACTCCTAAAAGTCATCTCCACACTGTTTTTCACTAAGTCTTTCAAAACTATGTCAAGCGCTCTCACTTTACTCTTAGAACATTAGGTTCTTCCCCTCCAGTGTGTGTACTGCCTAGGAATCCCCTGAGATTCCTCCGAACTCTAGCACACCGGGGCTGGCCCTTCCACATTACACATAACCAGTCCCTATTTTGAGAAAGGTCTTGGTATGAGTACTGCCCAGGATCCTTGAGGTATTTAGGGAACTCTAACATATTTGGCACTTATTGGCTATGATATTCTTGGCACTTGTAACTACACTGAAGGTCTGGTACTCCCAGGTTTACTTTGGGCCTGCTTTAGGTTCCCTATAGTATAAGTTTACATTTTATTTATGTAATTTACTCAATTTTGGTCTGTAATAATCCTTTGTAAATATATATTGGGGTAACTAATAAAAAGGTGAGGGTAGTTATATGATTTTGTGGGTAAACTGGGTAGAAACCAGGTTTTAGGTTTTACATTATGTTGAGTTGTTGTAGAAATCATGTTCTTGGCTTGTATGATGCATCAAATATCATACTTTAAGATTGATATGCGTATTCGCATTAAACCATGCTAAATTTGTGCATTAGATACCCTGTCTTAGGACAATCATATTTACTGCTTGTGCATATTACATGTTATAGTTCATCACTTCATTTTTGATTCTCCATAAGTTGCTATCACTTAGAAATACTACTATTAAGTTAATAATACTGCTTAATAAAATGACCATCTCTATGTGCATTAGAAATCCTGCCTCAGGACTCTGTTTGCATCTGCTTTAAATCATGTCTATATCGCCTAAATAAACAATTGTCTATGAAAAGGTTAAAAAACAGCCTCACGCATAGGTATCATGTTCCAGCAACAATCTGTATAAAATCACCTGTTCACTTAGACCAGCATGCCTATAGGTTGAAACACCTTCAAATTGTTTAAACGTCCTCTATAACTATGATTGCATGTAGCCCCAAACCTAGGCAAACCTTAGGTGATTAATGTCCTTGTAAAAACTGAGAAACTATGCTCTGATTATTTATAAAGTGCTCAGGTTTAATAGTTTTTTAAAAATCAATAGGCAGATTGATTAGGGTTCTACCACTTCATTTTAAGAACAAAGTTGCATGTTCTGTGTTTTTATGCTCACCTAGATACCCTGTTCTAGGATTTCTCTAAAATTGCCTTAAAATCTGTGTTTGAGACGTGCTGCTTATTTGACTATGTATATATGGAGGTAAACATGAGCCTTCTATCTACTTCCTATTTGACAGTCTACGTGTTATTAGTTGTCACCTAGATTTTTGCCTTTTAAACACCTTAGGATTGTCTAGAACTGTCTAAGTCTAGAGGTCCTAAACTCCTCCAGGACCACAAGGAAGGGACGGGTAACAACATGCTTAGAGTTCGTTAATCAAATTCGCCTATATAACCGCTAAGGGGTGGGATAATGGGTAGTAAAAGGATATGATGACATATGCGCTAATGCAACGTGTAGCCCCTCTCACTGAGGAGTAAATACCGGGAATTGCATGGATATGATCCTATAGGAAAAACAACTTAGGACTTCCCTTCTTAAATTTACATATGTGTTCTTAGACTGTCTAAACTTCCTCGATTATATATGAGTGCTTTGACTGTATAAACTCCCCTTTATTTGCAAATGTGTGCTTAGACTGCTTACTTATTAAATGACTAATTCATATAACTAAGTTCGGCTGGGACCCACCATTGTGGACCGCGAGGGGTGCCTAACACCTTCCCCTCAAGGTTATTTCGAGCCCTTACCCTAATCTCTGGTAATGCAAACTGGTTACATGAGTTAATTGCTCTAGGTAACGCACCTTAATTCGTTAGGTGGCGACTCTTCAAATACCCAATTCCCAAAAGGAAACGAGTTGTTTCCCCATGAATGTCAAAACCCGGACTCCGCGAAGGAAAAAGGGGGCGCAACACCTCTGTGGTTGTCGTTTGTCGGTGTCTTTCAGAGTCGCGACTGGTGTTTTCTATGTCAACTTCGGCCTGGAGCATTCTGCGATCCAGGTCATCCAACCTTTGTACTAGGCTGGTTCTTAGTTCAGACACCGTATCCACGATAAGTCGTAATACATTAACCGTCTCTTCAAGGGCCGCGATGCGATCCCCATGATTCGCCATGGTCAGATATTGTGGTAATGGCAATGTGTTACCTCATCCGATATCGAGCCTAATCTCTAATACCAACTGTTACGCGGTGCCTTCCTGAGATTCCTCGGAAGGGAGACATAAGGATAAGCAACTGATATCAGTGTATTTACTATCCGCCAACTAAGATCCCCTCCGTACGCTAGACGAAATTGTCAGTACCGTACGAGAAAACCAATGTCAAGAGCAACTGAGAGAACAAAAATGAGAATTGAGAATGAAAGAAAGCTTGATTTCATTAATTAAAGGTATTACAGAAAAGCAGCACGGTGTTGAGGGGAGAGAGACACCAGTACGGTGAATAGTTTTCTTGCTAAAAAGTTTGATTGCTTGATTCCCCCTATTAATGCTAAAAAAATAAACCAAAGTTACAAGACTTGACCTAACTAAGCTAGAGGAACATAATGGAAGTACATGAAATAAAATTACTCTATATTTACAATGAACTTGTTTATTTTTTTAGGAATGTTGAGTCACTCGTTGAAGAGTTCAGATTGAAAGAGGCCAAATTTTCATTTTAACCAATTCCCGAGCATTGACTTCTGAGAAGGTAAAAGAGTTATGTTGAAGAAGAATTTTGACCGTACATCGAACTCCCTCAAAAGAATTTTTCTATAAATTGTAATATTTGTTGACAAAATAACTTGTTTTATTGATTATGACACTCCATCAAATGACATGGACATCATCCCACTTGTTTTATTTATCATGAGAGGAGTGGTAGTGATTATGGTAGTTGGGTAATGGTGGTTGGGTGAAGGAAGATGTGGGGAAAGGGGGAGGAGGGAAAACAGGATTGGGGCGATGAAATGGCATTTCCACGTAGCGCTTACCTCATCAAAAATTTAGGTCAAGTGGGATGATATTAGTGTGACGACCCGGCCCGTTATCATGTGAGTTACTGCCCCGTTTCCCACATATTATGCTTCATTATGTTTCAATATCAGTATTTGAGTTGATCGGATTGAATTGAATTGGTTTTAGTTGGAAATGAGGCACATAGTCTCTTTGAAGGAAGCTTGTTTTGGAAAAATCAACCGGAAGTTGACTATATAGTTAGAAGGCTCGGATGTGAATTCCAATGGTTCAGTTAGCTTCGAGGGATGATTTATGACTTAGGGGCGCAATCGGAAGTAATTTTGGAGGTCCGGTGAAGAAGTTAGCCTATTTTGGCAAAGTAAGTATTTTGGCGATTTCCGGTTCATAGGTGAGATTTTGATCCGAGGGTTCAGTAGCTCCGTTAGGTGATTTTGGATATGCGTGCAAAGTTTTAGGTCATTCGGAGGTGTTTAGGTCGGGTTTTTGATCGAATGTGCAATTCCTAAGTTTTTAAGAAACTTAGGCTTGGATTTGATGAAAATTGAGGATTTTGATGTTAACGATGGCGTTTTGATGATTCGAGCAAGTTTGAATAAGGTAATAGATCGTTTTTTGTGCTTTTGGTTGTGGTCTCGGGGGCCTCGGGGTGAATTCGGGTGGTTGAACGAGAGAATTTGAAGTAGGAAGTTTTGCTGGTTTTGGTTGTAGTAGGTATTTCCGCATCTGCAGAAGGGAGACTGCAGATGCGGCTTCGTGGAAGCGGAAGAATCTCCACTGGTGCGAAATGGTAACAGTTCAGCAGTTTCCGCATAAGCGGAAGTATTGACCGCAGGAGCGGTATCGCGGGTGCGAGTTTTGGAACACAGAAGCGGTCATGCCCCTTAAGCGAAAGTCCGCAGAAGCGGAAAGAGACCGCAGGAGCGGTTATGGACCGCAGAAGCGGTTATGGACCGCAGAAGCGGTCCTGGGCAAAATGAAGGAAACCGCAGAAGCAGAAGAATACCGCAGAAGCGAAAGTCGCATAAGCGACATTTGTATCGCAGAAGCGGAAATAGGCCTAGGCAGAAAGGTTTTAAAGTGTCATTTTGTTCCGCGAGTTAAGATATTTTCCTCCATATTTGAATGTCCTTGGGAACTTTTGGACGGGAATTTCAGAGGGATTCAAGAGGAATCGACTTGAGGTAAGAATCTTGGCCTTAAAACATGATTATGTTGTGAAATTGGTCTAGAAATTCATGGAAATTGAGCCTAAAGTTATGAACTAGGGCTTGAGTTTTTGACAAATTTCAAATTGGAATTTGATAGGTCATTTGAGCTTGGATTTGAGAGTTCTTGGTATGGGTAGACTCGTGGCGAGACGAGGAATCTGGTAATGTAAGTTTTGAAATTTTTCGAGAAGTGGGCCTGGGGCTCGGGTTTTGCTAGTTCCGAGATTTTTTATATATTTCGACTGTTTTCAATTGGGTAATGTCCCATTTGCATATTGTAATGTATTCGCTCTAGTTTTGGTTAGATTCGACGCGCATGGAGGCCAATTTAAGAGGCAAAGGCATCGCGAGCGAGGAATTCCACCGGTTCGAGGTGAGTAATACTTGTTAATGATATCCTGAGGGTTTGAAACCCCCGATTTGCACATCATAGTATTGTATTATGGTGACTTGCACGCCAGGTATGAGCGTGGGGAAGAGCACCGTTGGGGATTGTGACTTGGTCCGTCCCGGTTCTTGATTTTACTGCGTGATTGACTGAAAACTACTTGATGCTATCATGATTTGGGTTGATTGCCATGTTGTGGTCTTCGTGCCGATTATTTGAATCCTTCAGGGATTGATATCACTATTTTTGCATTACGTTGCATATTATTTTATCTCAGTCCAAGGTTCTAAATACTGTTTTGCAAACTTAGCCATCTTTCTAAGATTTTGAAAAAACTTAAATGATTTTTTTCTGAAGTTTTGAGCTGAGAACTGCTATTTTTCTATTGCCCAAGGGGCTTATGTGCATTGCTGGACTGAGCATGGATCGGGTTGCGTACCGCAGCTGTATTATGTGTGCATTTCTGGACTGAGATATGGATCGGGCTACATGCCGCAACAGTATATACATATACATGCATGGATCGAACTGCACGCCGCAGTAGTATATTATATGGATCGGACTACACACCGCAGTGATATATTATGTGGATCGGACTGCACGCCACAGTATTATAGCGCTTGGGCTGTAGGAGCCCCTCCAGAGTCTGTTCACACCCCAGTGAGCGCAGGGTAACCAAATGGATCGGGCTGCACACCACAACGGTCATGTGTATTGCATTGCATTCATTCCTGATTGTACTACGTGGCATGATTTTTAGCACTCACATATCATTGGCATACATGCTATTACTTGCCTTGTTGACCAGATACCCTGGTGTTATATGTTTAGGAGTGCTGAGCCCGAGAGGCTGATGTGTACTTGGTGAGTTGGGAGTGAGCCCGCGGGGCTGATACTGCACTGAGAGGTTGATACTGAGCCAGAGGGGCAGATTTCTGATTAATTCCTACTTGTGGAAATTATTTTTTGCAACTGTTGAAAAGGCATATTTTTCAGAAGAGATTGTTAACTGAGTTTGAGATTTTCTAAAGGATTTTCTCGGTGTTACGATTTCACTATTTTTCTCAAAGAGTTGAACAGTCTTGTATAGCATTTTGGAGTACTCATACGTGTTTTCTTATCGCTCAGATATTATTCGCTTTTATTACCACTGAGTTGGAAGTACTCACTTTACTCCCTGCACCTCGC
>MU713957.1:14590-25758 GCA_026770625.1 Nicotiana glauca | reverse complement strand
TTGATGCTATCATGATTTGGGTTGATTGCCATGTTGTGGGCTTCGTACCGATTATTTGAATCCTTCAGGGATTGATATCACTATTTTTGTATTACGTTGCATATTATTTGATCTCAGTCCAAGGTTATAAATACTGTTTTGCAAACTCAGCCATCTTTCTAAGATTTTGAAAAAACTTAAATGATATTTTTCTGACGTTTTGAGCTGAGAACTACTATTTTTCTATTGCCCAAGGGGCTTATGTGCATTGCTGGACTGAGCATGGATCGGGCTGCACACCGCAGCAGTGTTATGTGTGCATTTTTGGACTAAGATATGGATCGGGTTGCAAGCCGCAGCAGTATATACATATACATTCATGGATCGGACTGCACATCGCAGTAGTATATTCTTTGGATCGGACTGCACGCTGCAGTGATATACGATGTGGATCGGACTGCACGCCGCAGTATTATAGCGCTTGGGCTGTAGGAGCCCCTCCGGAGTCTGTACACACCCCCAGTGAGCGCAGGGTACCCAAATGGATCGGGCTGCGCGCCGCAGCGGTCATGTGCATTGCATTGCATTCATTCCTGATTGTACTACGTGGCATGATTTTTAGCACTCACATATCATTGGCATACATGCTATTACTTGCCTTGTTGACCAGATACCCTAGTGTTATATGTTAAGGAGTGCTGAACCCGAGAGGCTGATGTGTACTTGGTGAGTTAGGAGTGAGCCCGCGAGGCTGATACTGCACTGAGAGGTGGATACTGAGCCCGAGGGGCAGATTTCTGATTAATTCCTACTTGTGAAAATTATTTTTTGCAATTGTTGAAAAGGCATATTTTTCAAAAGAGATTTTTAACTGAGTTTGAGATTTTCTAAAGGATTTTCTCGGTGTTACGATTTCACTATTTTTCTCAAAGAGTTGAACAGTCTTGTATAGCTTTTTGGAGTGCTCATATGTGTTTTCTTATCGCTCAGATATTATTCGCTTTTATTACCACTGAGTTGGAAGTACTCACTTTACTCCCTGCACCTCGCGTGCAGTTGCAGGTATTGATCACCTGGTAGCGGGTTAATAGCGGATTGAAGGTATTGCTATCATAGCTAAGCAAGGTGACCGCCGGCATTCGCGGCACCGAGTTTCTTCTTCTTCTTGATTTTCCAGATTTTTATTTTATGTATTATAGACTTTGAAATTGTAATAAAAGACCCTCCTAAATGCTCGTGACTTGTAACACCCCGGTCGGGCTGAGTTAGGCTATAATGTTGATAATTAATGTTCCTTAAGTTGCATTTTCCATCTATTTATGTTTAGTAAGTGTTAAAGAAACGAATTGGGTTAGTTGGCTTGCCTTGTCTTCACGAGAGGCGCCATCACAACCGGGTATGGAGAATGGGTCGTGACAATTAGACATGGTGGAGGTCCTGGCGGAAGAAGGGTATTCTTGTACCTGTTTTGAAACGCCCGGGGCTTTAATGGACAAATAGTATGACGGAAGATATATATGATCCTTTTCATATAGTAGAGGGATATTTTTTACCCTTTTCCTTATTTACAATGAAAAGGACTTAGTTTTCTATAGGGTAGAAACAGGTCTGTTGTCATCAACCTTATCTTTGGCATCACGGTCTGTGCACGCGACGCATTGACATCTGCCTGCGGCTGGGATCTGGCGAGGACTATCAGTGGGCGACAGAGGTATATATATACATGCTTGTCACTTGGCGCAACCAAGACCACGGGACCGTCCATAACGCTAGGCGTTGGGAGGCTTGCTAGGACGCCATGGGTCCAAAGGATCATGGGGCATGGCTGGAAAGCCGCCCATGACGATACATACAATTAGAACGTGCTCAAAAATACATGAATTTTTACTCGAAAACACATGGATTTGTCTCATTTTAATTGCTAGTCTCATTTTTTTTAATCCTAAATTTTTTTCTATTTAGCTTCTTCTTATTTCTTATAAATTAGCCAACATACCATTTGTTATACCGAAGGGTGGAATGGTCGTTTAGCTTTTGAAGGATATTTTAGTAAAATAACTTCATATAAAAGTCTTCACACTTATAATATAGTATTATATATATATATATATATATATATATATATATATATATATATATATATATAAAGTAACTTAAGACCAGAATATGCATTTTTGACTAAATAAAAATACATGTTATGTATTCATTACGATTTACATAGATATAAACACAACTGTGGATTAGATTTCTTTTTCCTTCGAATATCAAAACGACTTCACATGGTTGGACCAGATCATTAGGATCAACATACATGGAGACTCTTCAATCCTAGATTTCTATTCATATATATAGTTCAAAAGTCGAGATTATCCTCTATCTTTATACATAGTCAAATGATTTGTCTCTAGAAGCTATGTAGCTAACAAGTCAAATGATTGATCTAAAAGCTAAGCAGAATATATAGCTCAACAAAAGATAAATTCAACTTTTCAGCTCAATAAGTGAGGATCTCAGCTGTTGTGCTTCAAGAACTTTGTCCTCATTTGCCTGCAAGAAGCAAATGGATGTCAGCATGTGGAAACATCAAATTCTGCATTAGCAGATTACTTAAAAGCCAACTAATTGATTTATAATAAACCTCGTTGTGATTTAAAAAAGAGGGTAGTTAGGTAACATGTCATAATTGGTTAACATACACTGATAATGAAAAAAAATATCCTTCGAATCAAACATGAAGCATTCTCTTTAAGCCCTAAAAAAGACATGATAGATACATCTTGAAGTCAAATCACATAATAAGGAGCTATGTTGTTCGGATCATCGAAAAATATTATGACACCCCGTGTATATGCTCCAAATATTATGGATTTTTGGAGGATCTGATGAGATGATTGCTCGGATCCGATATGGTAATTATTTCAGCAGTTAATGAGAAATGAAATTTACCCTTGCTATGAAAATGCTTAAGATCTCCTCTCCAGAAGTGGTAAAATTCGTATTTACTACTTCAAGTCCTAAGGAATTCATAGCCTCCAACAACTGAGTAAATCCTCCGGGTTTACGTGATCCAAAGACCTTCAACAAGAACTCTCTTGCACCAATTTGGTTCACTTCCACCTGCCCCTTCATCAAAAAGAAAAATATCAAGAAGACTTCAAGCAGATTAATTAGCAATATAAGGAAACATATGGCTTCAATCAAGAACAGTGAAATCTATTAATAAGAGAATTAAGAAATTTAGCTACTTCAAGCACCTCCATTCTTGTCCTTTTAGTTGTATTAATTGAAATTTGTGTTTTCTCATTTGTTGGTCCAGTAACTTTGGACATTTCACTCATATCTGATAGAACCATTTCAGAACTTCCATTGTTGGAAACTTCTGCTGCTATTTCATTGAGTTCAGCTTGATATAACTTCACATTTTCTTGCAATTCATTTATATAGTCGATTGCATCTCCAAGTATTGCAACTTTGTCCATCTGAAGAAACACCAACAAAGATGGTATCAAATTTTAAGCTATATACTTAAATATCAAATAAGTAACTTATTTAACAACCTTGGAGATGTTGGGAACTAGAGCTCGAAGAGCAAAAAGACCATCTTTAATTCTGTTCCTTCGTTTTCTCTCCGTGACAAGATTCTTCGACTGATATGGTCCTCTCTGTCTTTTCTTACCCATTGAGTAGACATCTCCTGCAATTATATAATTTTCTTGGTTCCAAGGAAAAACAGTACCTTCCATTCTTGGCAAGTTTCCACTGCACTGAAGCGCAGTGCGCTCAAAATACCTGTCACTTGATTGGCTTAAAGGTATGTTCCGCGACAGATGATCAGAAGTCGAATGACACAAGGTAAGTTCATTTGAAGGAATGGAACCAGTGGGTGATCCTTGAATGCTAGGATTAGCACTAGATTCAGATACTTGAGAAATAAGAGGTGCACTTGAAGGAAAACCTGTATATTGCAAGAGAGGAGCACAAAAGCTCAATTTCTCAAAGGGAAAGGAATCAAGAGCTTGATCTTCTTTCTTTGCGCTGGAACTACTGGCTTTTTCTGAACCAAGTTTGAACCGATTGATAATGAAATCAATTGTCTTTTGATCTTTATATATCTGTCCAGAGCAAGTAATGTAAGATGAGTGGTTATACTTAAGTCTGGTGCATATTGTATGGCCAAATTAATTAATTAGCTAAGTCTCAATCCAAAATTAGTTGAGGTAGGCTATATGAATCCTTGAATCAATACAGTTCTTATTAGAACTATATTATCTCACAACTTGCATTAACTTTAAAACAGAACAAAGAAGATTGTTACCAGCTTTGAATTGTAGAGCTCAACCAGTCCACCAGCAACTGGGATCAACACTAAGGTACCCTTTAATTCCTGCCAAGGGTACTAACAAGTCGACGAATTCAATTTAAAACATTACTATAAGTAATCTTGAGAGTTCAGTAAAGACTTTAAGTTTGAGGCATAAATAAATGAAAAAAATCAAAGTTGGTACTCACATGAGACAAATTTGAATTGGATACCTCAGTATGATTAATCCACTTTGGTTCATTTGATGTTACTACCTCTCCCTGAATCCTGCTCTTTTCATATCTTCAAGTTAGTTTATGGTCATGCCTTTTATAGCATGTAGCTTGAAATAAACCAGCAATAAATGAAAAAAAGTACAAAAATTAAGAATAGAAACATACCCAGAATAAAGGGAAATAGAAAGAGGAAAATGAGCTAAAGCCTCACAAGCCTTTGTTCTAATAGGATGCTGAATTTGGCTATCTCTACACAGAGTAGTGAATGTCAGTTGTCCTCCGTTTTCTTTCTTCACATTGACATCAACACCTTTAGCTCCAGAACAGCAACATCCTATCCATTCTATAAACCTAAACACACACAAAGACAATTTATCATACACATTGCACTCATTTTCGCTGCAGTGGCAGAACAAAAAAGAAAAATCTTTTTACATAAACTTTTTACCTAGAAGGGTCATCACCCAACTTCCAAACAACACAATATTCCCAATTGTTGGAATCAACAAGTGGCCTTAACCATTCCAATGCTCTTTCCATGGCTAAACTGTAACTTGGTAATTTTTCTTCTGAATGAATTCTTTGCAATTTGAATACTACAGAAAAGGCAGTGACTTGGACCCAAAATGGTTTCTGTCAAATGGCTTATAATGTCTGCCTTTATTTAGCCAAACGACAGCTCTAACCAATTTGGGGTATCCAATAATCAGCACAAAATCATTGTCAGTGGCATCTTATGGCCAGCCTCTGTAACCTACAGAATAGTACGCTGGGGCTAAATGTTGACCGAAGACTAATACAGAAGATAAAGGGACTTGGCAATTGGCATGCAATGGTTCTAAGGCCTATACAAATTATATATGATTAAACTATTTATAAGTTAATTACATATAAATTTCTACGATAAGTGCTAATGCACAATATGATGATAATTAAATTTAAATAATTATGCGGGTTCTTCTGAATTAAGTAATTTGATTTTATGAATGTAAAATCTTAGGATACCAAATGGCATGTGTAAGATGTTAGAGTTAATTTTACCTTGATTATATAATGTACGTATTTTACCCATTATAAAATTAAAGTCACAAAGTTATTTTCAAGTTAAAGTAATTGAACAATGTGTGAATTGCTTAGAAAATAAAAATAACTGTAAGTCAAATTTTCGGCTACAAATTATAATATGTCATTCAGTGGCGGAGCCAGGATTTTTATTAAGAGGAGTCAAAATATAAAAAAACAAACTCACCAGGAAATCAAGGAGTGTCATTATATAGTATATATATATTTTTTTTTTAAATTACCTAGCTAAACAGTATAATCATCGTGCATTCGTGCTAAATAAACATTTGAGGGAACAAGAATAAGAAAGTACTTTATTGTTGGGTGTGTTTGTTTTTGTACTTTGTGCTAAGTTCGTAAAATATGCCATTTTTCTGCTATTTTTCTTCTTTATCTGAAGATGGTACAATTTTTACCTTCTCTTTCTTACCTGTTTTTATTCTATTTGGTTTTTCTGTTTTCTTACTTTCCACTTCTTGGAAAGAATCAGATCAGATTGTGGGACGATATGAAAAATTGCCAATTTGGTGCGAATAATATCCACATTAGAAAAAACAAAAGGCGATTATCACATTTAGATCAATGTAGCACCACGTTTTCAATCAAAAATTTAGAAGCTTTTACATAAATTAAAACGCTAAAATAATGCTTCAGATGTCTTTTGTTTTTGTTTCCCAACTTACGACACGTTTGGTACGTGGTATAAATAATTATTGTTTTTAGAATTAAATTTGAGATAGTTTATCTCACGTTTAGTTAGGAAAAATAACAGTATAACTAATTTCGAAATTGTAATGTTATTTTTATCCCTATGAAAGGGGATAATAATCTGTGGATAACTAATCCCGAAATAACTAATCCAAACAAACGACCCCTTAGTCTTCTGTACTCATATTAGAATTCGACTATGTCAAATTTTACCACATAAGATTTATTAAAGGAGAAACCGTTCCTTACCATATTTTTTTTCATTTTCAAGGCTCGAAGCTTACTCCGATGTCAACTTGTGTTTAAGAATGCAGATGAGATTAGAACTATAATAGTGGTAGCAATTCTCATACACGGTGGTGAACATAGAGCATTGAATATGAGTTCTTGGGAACCCAGTAATTTTTGCATATATTTTGTATTTATATTAAGATATTCATTAACTATTTATAGATATTTAACTGTGAACTCAGTTAGTATTGCATATTAATTTGAGATTATGACATAAAAACTTTTAAATTTTAAATCATGAATCCACCCTGCTCCTACTTGAATGAAATATAAGGTTCTAATCTTATCCCAAAAAAAAAAACTCTACTTTTTTCCTCCTTTCACTATTTACGATCACTGACGTTTGAGAAATACAGCTAGCTAGTTACGTACTAATCAGAAAGATTCCTGATAAAACATTTAAGTACATCTTAATCAGAAAAATATGTACATAGTCACTGGTTATTCTGTATAACCAAAATGAAGAAGATATAAAAGATATTCCAAAAACAAGAAAAAGCCAAAATAAGGAACCATCTCCAATCAAAGAAATTTGATGCTATGTAACATAGCTAGCTAGTCACATGAAAATGGCACCGAAAATAACAACAATAATAATACTGCAATAAAATTATTTGTGAGCGGAAATACATCAACTGGCTTGAATCGTACTGGACACTGTCCTAAGAAACTATTTCAGCAATATGAAATGTTTCCCCAGAATTAAACAAGCATACCTCTATTAGGGAGGATACAGGAATCAGCAAAATAGTAATTTTCAAATCCAGCAACAACAACAACCCAGTATAATCCCACTAGTGGGGTCTGGGGAGGGTAATATATACGCAGACCTTACCCCTACCCCGGGGGTAGAGAGGCTGTTTCCAGGAGACCCTCGGCTCAAGACAGCAACAAGAGACGATAAGTTAGTACTATCAATAGACTCATACTAAAAATAACATAAAATACATAACATAACATAAAATAACAAAATAGCAGCAATATAAGAAATATAGGAAATACGAAATAGATGAAAGGTATACTAATATCCAATAGATAACTCCCTGTATCGGTAGCTGATCAGCAACATCCTAAGATTACCTCATAACTAGCTAGTCACACTCTAGTGCGCTGTAGATACATCCACAGCTTCCCCCTAACCTACAACTTTAATGCTCGACCTCCACAATCCCCTATCAAGGGCCATGTCCTCAGTAATCCTAAGACGCTCTAAGTCCTTCCTTATCACCTCTCCCCAATACTTCTTAGGTATCCCTCTACCTCTCTTCATGCCCACCACAGCCAATCGCTCACACTTTCTCACAGGTGCGTCAGTGCTCATCCTCTGAATGTGCCCGAACCATCTGAGTCTTGCTTCCCGCATCTTGTCCTCTATGGGGGACACACCTACCTTCTCTCGAATATCTTCATTCCTAATCTTATACATCCTCGTATGCCCGCACATCCACCTCAACATCCTCATCTCTGCTACTTTCATCTTGTGGGTGTGTGAGTTCTTAACCGGCCAACACTCGGTCCCATACAGCATTGCAGGTCTAACCACTGCTTTATAAAACTTACCTTTTAGTAACGGTGGAATTTTCTTGTCGCACAGGACCCCCGTCGCTAACCTCCACTTCATCCAACCCACCCCTATACGGTGTGTGACATCCTCGTCGATCTCCCCGATCCCCTAAATAACTGACCCAAGGTACTTGAAACTACTCCTCTTAGGGATGATTTGAGAGTCAAGCCTCACTTCCACACCCGCATCCGTCGGCTCAGCCCCAAATTTGCACTCGAGGTATTTCGTCTTCGTCCTGCTCAACATGAAACCTTTAGACTCAAGGGCATGTCTCCAAACATCTAGCCTTTCGTTGACGCCGTGACGTGTCTCGTCAATTAGGACTATATCATCAGCAAATAGCATGCACCATGGCACCTCCCCTTGAATATGATGCGTTATGGCATCCATCACCAGGGCAAATAGGAAAGGGCTGAGTGCAGACCCTTGGTGCAACCCCGTAACAACTGGAAAATGCTCGGAATCGCCTCCTACTGTCCTAACCCGAGTCTTAGCTCCTTCATACATGTCTCTAATCACCCTAATGTAGGCTACCGAAACCCCTTTAGCCTCTAAGCAGCTCCATAAGACCTCCCTAGGAACCCTGTCGTGCGTTTTTTCTAAATCAATAAACACCATGTGGAGATCTTTCTTCTTATCCATGTACTGTTCTGCCATCATCCTAATAAGATGGATAGCTTCTGTGGTAGATCGCCCCGGTATAAATCCGAACTGGTTGTCTGAGATAGACATCGTCCTTCGCATTCTCATCTCTACCGCTCTCTCCCAAACTTTCATGGTATGACTCAGTAATTTGATACCTCTATAGTTGTTACAGCTCTGGATATCGCCTTTGTTCTTATACAACGGAACCATTGTACTACACCTCCCTTCATCGGGCATCCTATTAGTCTTGAGTATCACATTATACAACCCAGTAATCCATTCCAATCCTGCGCTACCCACACACCTCTAAAGGTCAACCGGAATTTCGTCTGGCCCGGTAGCTCTGCCCCCCTCATTTTACGCATTGCCTCGATGACCTCATCGACCTCAATGTACCTACAATAACTTAATTCATGGGGTATGTCGGCGTTCCTCAATCCACCTAGTACAATATCCTGATCCCCTTCTTCATTTAGAAGTTTATGAAAGTAGGTCTGCCATCTCCTCTTAATCTGGTCATTCCTCATCAAAACTTTGTCGTCCTCATCTTTTATGCACCATACCTGGTCCAGATCCCAAACCGCCCTCTCTCTTAGCTTAGCGAGTTGGAATAACTTCTTCTCCCCGCCTTTGTTACCTAGTTCTTCATACATATGAGCAAACGCTGCCGTCTTAGCCTCCGTTACTGCCATCTTCGCCTCCTTCCTATCTACCTTATATCTCTCCTTGTTCGCTCTCTTCTCCTCCTCGCCAGTGCTCCCTACTAACCGTAGGTAAGCTGCCTTCTTCGCTTCTACTTTACCTTGGACAATTGCATTCCACCACCAGTCTCCATTATGGCCACCGGAGAGGCCAGAAGCTAACCCGAATACATCTCTCGCCGCCTTCCTTATACAGTCAGCTGTCGCTGACCACATAGTGTTTGCGTCCCCAATACTTCTCCAGGCTTCCATTTCCGATAACTTTCCTTCCAACTCCTGAGCTTTATCCTTAGTCAAGGCACCCCACCTAATCCTCGGGCGGTCTCGTATTGACCTCTTCTTCCTCCTTATCATAATTCCAAAGTCCATCACCAAAAGCCTATGTTGTGTTGCAAGGGTCTCCCCCAGGATAACTTTGCAATCCACGCACCACCTTCTATCGCCTCTTCTGAGGAGGAGATAGTCAATCTGAGCCTTCGCCATCGAGCTTTGGTAAGTAACCAAATGCTCCTCCCGCTTCGAAAAACTTGAGCTCGCAATTGCTAGATCGAATGCCTTGGCAAAGTCCAACAGCGACGTGCCCCCTCCATTTTGCTCCCCGAAACCGAAGCCGCCATGTACCTCAGTATAACCACCTGCAGACGACCCAATATGACCATTAAAATCTCCTCCTATGAATAACCTCTCGAAAGGCGGAATACTACGAACGATGTCGTCCAACCCCTCCCAAAAGCGCCTTTTAATCTCCTCATCCAAGCCTACTTGTAGCGCGTACGCACTAACAACATTTAAATTACACTCACCCACCACCAATTTAATAGTCATTAGTCTATCATTCACCCGCCTGACCTCTACCACCGACTCTCTATGATGGCTATCAACCAGGATCCCTACTCCATTCTTACCCCTCATGACTCCAGAGTACCACAACTTATACCCATCCGCGTTTACCACCCTCGTTCCGACCCACCTAATCTCCTAGACACACGCTATATTAATCTTCCTCTTCTGAAGGATCTTCGCCAACTCTATAGACTTACTCGTTAGCGAACCTATGTTCCATGTCCTGATTCTCAACCTATATGCTCCTTTGACCCCTATACCTCCCCTGCTTCCCGTCCCACTCCCTGAACCCGGCCCCCCACTCTGCCCCACCCGCGGACATGCCCTTAATCTATCACTCCAGACTGCAGCCACTACTCCTACGACAAATCTAAAGAATAGTTGCTAGTGCTCAACGGACAACGAGTCAAACTAGAGGAAACACGTAACTGCAAGTACACTAGTTGAATGATCGAACTATTGCGAACTAAAGTAACAACAATTTAGCTAACACCAAAGGGGGAACAGTAGAACGGGAGGTACCAAGTCCCGAGGACCAAATTGAATTGTTGTACTCGATGTAGTTGTACGCTAACTCACCGCTACCCACCGCTCTTTGCTGACGCTCATCCAGGTTGCTCTTCTTTGCTAGTGCTCGTGGGTCCAACTTGTCTCTAACAACTTCGAGAATTCCCCTGAAAAACACATCAAATACACCCGATCCAAAAACCCAAAAAGGGCTGTCACCGCTACCACTGGTGTAGCTCTGACAGTAATAAGGTAAATGAAGCTAGGCTTCAACAGACGCACTGTTTATACAGTATATGGACGGTAAGGAGCAGAAATTTAATTCAATTTGA
>MU713957.1:0-13287 GCA_026770625.1 Nicotiana glauca | reverse complement strand
GGAGGGCAGAGGGCTGGGGGGCATGAGAGAAAGGGGGAAGATAGAGGAGATAGTGTAGAGAGAGGAGAGAGAGAGGAGAGAGAGAGAGGAGTGAGAGAGGAGAGAGGAGAGAGAGAACTTATTGGGGTCGCCGGAGTGGGATGGGGTCGTCGGAGGGGGAAGGGGTCGCGAGAGTGGGAGGGGAAGGGAGGGGGCAATCAGCGGGAGGGGGCTGGAGAATGACATTTGGGGGCTGGAGAATGACCGTTGGGGGCTGGGGTCGTCGGTCAGACTGTCAAAGACTGTCAAAAGAAGAAAAAAGAATAAGACCAACTAAATTGGAAAGAATGAACAGAGACGTAAGGGAGAGAAGAATTAGAAATTAGAAGCATTTCTTGTTTCTCCATCATTAGGGAATGAGTGCCCATTTTATAGGCTTAAAATTAGTTTAAAATATAGACAAGTGTCCATACACTTGTCCTTAATTTTCTTTACAAATTGCCACACTTTCTCTTGGAAGGACACTTCGACAAAGTAAGTCATTTGTCCATAGCTATCACTTTACATACATATTGACACTTGGACTTATTTATTTTGAAAATACTACCACAATTCCCACATATTTTTAAAATAATAAAAAAGATAGAATAATAAGATTTTGCTGAATTTGTATGGTCCAAATGTAATAGGTTTGGTGTCTTCTGGACTATGAACCAAACTTAGATCAATAAAATTTAACTCACAGAATTACTGGTGAAATATAATATTTCTATGAACCAATAATTCTTATTGTAAGTCAGAGATTTTATCAATAACATTTTGACCCCCGGTAATTTTGCTGTTCAATGCGATTTTGAGCCCAATAGACTATGCGTGTGCCTAGTTATTCAAGAGAGCTCTAGAGACTAGGCCAAAATCTCATAGGAGCGGCGCACTCCACTCTCATATAGGTGAATTCATCAAATGTATACTGCTTTTTAAATACACCATCCATAATGACTATGAATTTCATTAATAGTTATAACTCAGTCTCTCAATTAGTAGCAGTCAAGCACTCTCTTTTAGTACATCAGTGCCAATATCGACTTGTTATTACCCATATGAACCTACTTCATGGGATCTCCAATCACATAGGTTGGGTTACCATCTCTATTGACAACATGTCGGCCTTAACCCCATCTCTTTTGAGGTTTGAAGAATTAATTTTCTTCCCACAGGTTTAGTCAGAGGATCGGCCAAATTTATATCTCACTTCACATAGTCAATGGAAATTATTCCACCTCTCAACAGTTATTTTATGACATCATGTCTCAATTTCATGTGTTGACTTTTACAATTATAGGATTTATTCTTTGCTATAGCTATTGTTGCTTGACAATCACAATGCATAGTCATAGGAGGCAATACGTCCTTTGTTAAAGAGATATTAGCTAAGAAGTTTCTTAGACACTCAGCTTCAGAACCAGCTAACTCCAGAGCTACAAACTCTGATTCCATAGTCGATCTAGCAATGATCGTCTGTTTAGCTTATTTTTATGATACTGCACCACCACCAAGGGTGAATACATAACCACTAGTGCATTTTGTCTCATCTGAATCAGAGATCCAGTTTGCATCACTGTACCCTTATAAAGTAGAAGGAAATCCACTATATAGGATATCATAATTCATGGTTCCTCTCAAATATTTCATTAGTCTAGCTAATGCAGACCAATGCTCTCTGTTGGGATTATGAGTATATCTACTCAGTCTACACACTGCATAGGCTATATCAGACCTTGTAAAATTCATTAAATGCATCATACTCCCAATAATCTGAGCATATTTAGACTGAGCAACTAGGTCACCATTATCCTTTTTCAACTTAGAGTTAGCGTCAAAAGGAGTGCTCACTGATGTGACATTAAAATATTCAAACTTCTTAAGAAGTATCTCAACATAATGTTCTTGAGACAACATTATTCCATCTTCACTCCTTATAACTTTAACTCCCAATATTGGACTTACTTCACCCAGATCTTTCATATCAAAATTAGCAGACAAAAATAATTTTATAATTTGCACAATATTTAAATTTGTACCAAATATAAGCATGTCATCAATGTATAGACATATTATCACATAATTGTTGTCTACCACTTTAGTATAAACACATTTATCCACCTCAACTGAAGAAAAACCGTCTCTTAGTAAGACTTGTTCAAATTTCTCATACCACTGCTTAGGAGCTTGTTTAAGGCCATAAAGAGATTTAATTAATTTACAAACTTTATTTTCTTATCCAGGAATGACACAACCTTCAGGTTGAACCATATAAATTTCTTCTTCTAAATCACCATTCAAAAAAGCAGTTTTGACATCCATTTGGTGGATAAAAAGCTTATGGCTTGAAGCTAGGGCAATTAAAACTCGAATAGAAGAAATTCTAGTCACTGGTGCAAATGTATCAAAATAGTCTATATTTTATTTTTGAGAAAATCCTTTTGCTACTAACCGAGCTTTATATTTATCTAAAGATCCATCAGGATTAAGTTTTTTTTTTGAACATTCATTTACAACCAATAGGTTTTGCATCAGGAGGTAAATCAGTTAAAATCCATGTATTATTTTTCATAATGGAATCAATTTCAACTTTTATTGCCTCTTTCCAATATTTAGCATCTGAAGAAGATATAGCTTCAAAATAATTTGAGGGTTTATTATCGACAAGAAAAGTTTGAAAATCATTTCCATAAGAAAAATATTCTTTCCTAGGCCTTTTACCCCTTCTCAGTTCCTCATTAGAGGTAATTTCATTATTTGTTTCAGCAGGTTTATGAGAAATTTTATCAGATAATGGATAAACATATTCAAAGAACTCAGCATTCTTTGTGTCAATTATAGTGTTGTAATCAAGCACATCACTTTTTAAAATAAGAAATTTATATGCAGCACTATGTTCAGCATATCCAATTAGCATGCAATCAGCAGTTTTAGAACCTATTTTTATCTTTTTAGGTTCAGGCAAAAGAACTTTAGCAAGGCACCCTCACACTTTTAAATATTTCAAGTTAGGTTTATAACCCCTCCACAATTCATACTGAGTTTTGCCTGTTCTTCTATGTGGTATTCTATTTTGTAAGTGACATGCAGATAAAATAGCTTCACCCCACAAATTATCAGGAGCATTAGAACTAACTAACATCGAGTTCATCATCTTTTTCAATGTTCTATTTTTCCTTTCAGCTACTCCATTTGACTCAGGTGAATAACGCAGAGTTACTTCATGAATTATTCCATTCTTTTCACAAAATTTATTCAAAGATAAATATTCTTCACCTCTATCAGATCTAATTTTCTTGATTTTTCTACTAAGTTGATTTTCAACCTCAGTTTTATAAGAAATAAATGCATTAAAAGCATCATCTTTATTTCTAAGCAAATACAACTTAGTATATCTTGAAAAATCATCAATAAAAGTCACATAATATCTTTTACCACCTTTAGTCATAGTCTGCTTCAAGTCGCCTAAATCAGTGTGAATTAAAGATAACAATTCAGTTTCTCTATTTGCGGAAAAACAGGTCTTTCTAGTACTTTTAGCTTCAGCACATATTTCACACTTGCTAATATTATTGGTGTCTAGATTAGATATTAATCCTAACGACTGTATTTTCTTTATATACGCGATATTAACATGTCCTAGTCTAGCATGCCACAAAGAAATTGACTCAACCATATAAGCATAAGAAGATGCATTTTCATTTCTAGTATCAGAATTATCAAGCACAAATAAACCATAGTTACGATATCCATTGCCCACAAAAATATCATTTTTGGTCAATACGACCTCATTATTTTCAAATGAAATCTTCACTCCAACTTTTTCTAATAACCCCACAGAAACCAAATTGGTTTGGATATTAGGAACATGCAATACATCACTTAATGCTAGAGTTTTACCAGATGTGAGTTTGAGAAGAATTTTTTCTTTTCCAAGAACGCGCGCTGTTCTTGAGTCACCAAGATAAATAAATTCTTCTCCTTCCTCAACTTGGGTGTAAGACGAAAATTCATTTTTGTTTGCACAAATGTGCCTAGTAGCACTAGAGTCTATCACCCAATCTCTCACACTGGCCACATTATTTATTTTGGAAATGACCGCCACAATTATATTATCCGCTTTAATCAAATTTAATTTTGACTTAGCGAGATAATCATTTATCCCAACTCTACTATTGCATTGAGGTGCATTTTTCTTGAAGGTTTTAATATTAGCATTGGATATGTAACCATGTCTGTTCACATACATGTGTTTGGACATTAGTGTCTGTCAAAATTGTGGATGCAATAGCGTATTTGCAACACCATGGATATCTGGCAGGACAGCTGGAACATTAGTAGTAGAGACAATACCAAAATTAGTAGCACCATCAAAAATTTTCGTAGTTGTATTACTTGCTATAGTTTCTTAGATTGTAGGGAAATGACACCGAAAATAACAACAATAATAATACTGCAATAAAATTATTTGTGAGCAGAAATACACCAACTAGCTTGAGTCGTGCTGGGCACTGTCCTAAAAAACTATTTCAGTAATATGAAATGTTTTCCTAAGATTAAACAAGCCTACCTCTATTACGGAGGATACAAAAATCAGCAAAATAATAATTTTCAAATCTAGCAAATAAGAAAAAAGAATAAGACCAACTAAATTGGAAAGAAAGAATAGTGGCGTAAGGGAGAGAAGAATTAGAAATTGGAAGCATTTCTTGTTTCTCCATCATTAGGGAATGAGTGCCTATTTATAGGCTTAAAATTAGTTTAAAATATAGACAAGTGTATGACACTTGTCCTTAATTTTTTTTACAAATTACTTGGACAAAGTAAGCCATTTGTCCACAGCTATCACTTTATATACATATTGCCACTTGGACTTATTTATTTTGAAAATACTGCCACAATCACAACATTAAATGAGCCCAATTATCGAAAAGATATAATTTCTCGATCTGCCCATCCACCAAAAATTGAACGAAAATTTCAAGCACAAGTACAACGTGTAGAGTACTATAAACCAACACTTCATAAGAAATAAAACATCCATAAAGCGTGGCATCACATGCCATAAGGGGTCATAAAAAGAGCATTATTTTTTATTTACAATAAGTTAAAGATTCATAATTCATAAGATAAAACATATAATTAAAGCACCATTTCTACAAAAACAACTTCCATTCTAGTCATTGAGATTTGACTAATGGAAAGTGATCTTCGACAAGCTAACAAATTTGAAGCCAATAGTGACGACGAACATGGGGGCACAAATTCCTTAGAATTACAAATCCAGCACATTCTTCTCTTTGCTACGAGAAGGAACTTCTCCAAAGCCATTGCATTCTTTAGCACAAATTCCGAAAGTTTGAAAAGCTTATCACTAAAATAAAAAAAGTAAATGTTATTACATTACCACAAAGTTGAATTGGGTAATTTTTGAAACTTCAAATTGAACTCAGGTTAATTGTATAGTATTTGCCCCATGTTAAGGTGGAGACTCCTAAGATTATCTTGAATGCGTTAAAATTTTATGATAAAACAAAAGAGAAATCCTAGACCTAAAGGGAGTTCAAAGTGCAAAATAATACCTTTGAAGAACTAATCGGTTAAGATTTTATATCAAAGAAAAAGAATTCTAAACCTAAAAGGTGTTTAAAGGGCACGAAAGTTTCCCACTGTGAATGATCCAGTGTACTTTTCTTTTACAAATATGTCGTATTACTATTTCAAAATAAGAAAAGCTTTGATATACAAAATTTAGTTAATTTTAAAGTTCTAAATATTAGGAAAAAATAATTAAATTACTTATGTTTAAATAATAGAGAGATAATTAAATTATATATTAATTATTTCCTTACTATCTAGGTTATTTTGGCATATGAAATTGTCTATGGTGTATGTATTTTCTCATTTCTCTAGTAGGCTATGTATTTCTAGTAGTTACCGTGTAGTACGTTTAGTCATCTCTATAGTTCTAGAGGTCTCAGGAAATTAATTTTCATGCATGGAATGTTAGTTGAGGGACATGTAATCAGAGGCAGAGCTATAATTTGAAGTGTGTGTTCTAAATTTTAAGATAAGATCATGATCTAAAACTAATATACGGTAACAAGTAGACTAAAGAACGTGTACCAATATTTAATATACACTTCAAAAGTTTGAGCTTTGTAAAAGCTTGTGATCATATCGACTCTTACTAGAAGAACCTAAAAATCACAAATTACATTTCGAAGGTATTCACAAAGCTGCACATCTCATCAGATAAGAATTTTAAAGCCTCATTTATTTTTTTTAAGATTAAGATGTCTGAATCTGAATATAAATCTGAATATTAAGATGTGGATTAAGATTAAGATCTCTAAATGTGAATATACATTTGAATATATTAAGATGTGTATTAATACCTGAATAGAAATAATTAAGACTGTATGATTTTTTAACATCTGAATGTATAAAATTTATCTTTATTTGAAAATTAATAAACATAAAACTCAAATTAAATACTAACTAATCTAATATTCTATCAATAAAATATATAGTTTTTTAAATATGATAGTTCACTATTGGAAAATTCACCTATGACTACGCATGGAAAACCGTTGCAACAGATAGGTAAACCGTTGCCATAGATGTATTGCAACGGTTCAGTATCCGTTCCACCAACTGGCGTGCCTATAGAGCTTTTGGAACGGTTCAGATAACCGTTGCTATAGTATGGTCTATCGCAACGGTTTTCCTTCTTCCTGTTGGAACGAGTATTCTTATCTACTGCAATGCTTAATTTCCATTACCATAACGTTAAATGCAACGGTCATTAACCGTAACTATATCTATTAAACCGTTACGGCTATTATAGTGGCAACAATTTCTTTAAGATATTGCAACGGTTGAACTACCTATTGCAACGATTTTTAGATTATTTTGGAACGGTTTGCATGTCCTATGGCAACGGTTCTATTAGTTGTTGTAACAGTTTAATTGAATTGAAAATATTGCCCCGTGTTTTATATATATATATATATATATATATATATATATATATATATATAAAACAGTTTGCATGTCCTATGGCAACGATTCTATTAACTATTGTAACAGTTTAATTGAATTGAAAATATTGCCCCCTGTTATATACACAATAAACTATAAAATACTAAAATTTATATAAATAACAAAATAAAACTATTCATAATCCAAATTGTTCAACAAGCTAATAAAATCCATAGATAAATGTTACCAAGTACACATACATTTGATATTTCAAGAGTTAAAAGTTTTAAAATGTATTGATAACAAACATTCCTAGAAATCGCCACATGCATCTACAATAATCAACAATTCAAAATTCTCTTAAGTAAGGTCTAGATCTTCATCACTGCCTCCGTCTTCAATTTCTTCATCTACTCCACCTACAAAAGAGTATAAATAAAGTCATTATCCCTGAGAAAAGTATTAGAAAGATCATAGCTTTATATTGTATATACACACACAAACAATCTAATATAACTTCATCCCAGAAGCTGAAATCAACATAGTAAGATTCCTAAACGTTTACAAACACCTCCAAGTCACAGCTTTATTGAAACGGACACAATCTTTCGACACCCAAATAAGCATAAGTTCAGTTAATGCACATACACAAACACCCCTCTGATATAACTCCATCCCAGAAGCTAAAATCAACAGAGTAAAATTTCCAAACATTTACAACACCTCTAAGATTACAGGTTTACTGACATATATTAGCTAGTCCGGCCGGCTCTCTGATCTTTTCTGGTATTATTTGTAGTACATTATTCAATTTTTTAAGAAATGGAGAATGCTTTTGTTCCTTATCTTCCTTATTAAGTTTTGTCTGCTTCTTTCATTTCACAGTGCATGTAAGGAGATAATAGCTTTCACATTCAGCAGTGTAGGAGGTTTTGCAAAAAGACAATAGGTTGTTGAGAAATAGAGTCTCAGCACAACAAGCAAGGGAGAGGAAGAAAGCATACTTGATAGATATAGAAGCAAGGGTGAAAGAATTGAAAACAAAGAATGCAGAACTTGAAGAGAGGTTATCCACTCTGCAAAATGAGAACTAGATGCTTATACATGTAAATTTTCTTGTTACTCTTACTACTTGTTGCTTCCTTTTAATTTCTTGCTATGCCATTTTCAACTTTCACCAACCAACAATATTTTGTCTTTTTGCAGCAATGATAAATTCTTAATTGTGCAGCAATGATAAATGTCTTTTTGCAATAAATACTCCATATAAATATATAATTATTAAAACGCGGGGAAATCCAGAAATACTCCATATAAATAAGGGTAATTCCTCAAAACCGTAAACCAGCGTGAACCCCATCTCCAATCGACCCCGAAAAAACTCCAAAACCCAGCCAAAACTCCCTTAAAATGACTTCACAAACAACTCCTCTTTGTCCACCATAGATATTTTTTAAAACTAGTAAAACACTGCCAGAAATAGAGAGAGAGAGAGAGAGCACAGTGGTAGAAAAGCAACCTAAAAAAATAGGAGAAGAAAAGGAAAGAGAAGACGTGTAACATTTGGTACGGACTAACCTTGATTGTTACTGCTAGCGAAAGGACGATTGATTGGTTGAATAGCAACTTGTTGTGCAGAAGAAACTTCTCCAGGTGCACGAGAACCGAATATTAACATGTCAGGATCAAGTCTTACATCGCGGTTGAGACGTTGAAGTCGTGTAACGACGTTCATTCTTGTTCCATAGCTTCCTTTTGTTCATTGAGCTTTTCCAGAAATTTTTGTTGCATGCTCTCTTGCATTTCCTCCATTTTTGATTAGTGATTTGAATCTATTTCATGCTCTTTTTAATACCTTCAGTAACAATGATTTTAAGTAAATGACCAACTTTTAATGACCATAGACAACCATGTACAATATAATGTGTGTGTGTGTTTGTGTACAAGCATCTGATATTCACATCAAGAGCCACTTATATTATTACTCGCACAATGGTTGGTTCCCCACCAAAGTATTTTCTCTTCCCTTCAGGTTGTTTGGTGTGCTTGGATGGAACGCAAGAAACTATTTTCCAGTTTTCGTTCAGTTCAGACTAATTTTACAAGTTGATTATGGATTACCACCGGCTTGATCAAACTTCCCATACCTTTTTTCCTCAATGAAGAAGCTAACAACATGAAAATTTAATTTAATTACTTCTGGAAGCCAGAAGAACAATATGATGACAACTTATTACTTTTGGTTGTCCTTCTCAAAGGTTGCCAGAAGGCCCAGAATCACAGTTTTAATCTAAATTGTCCCCTTTTAAGTTCTGACCATATTCTATTGAGTTGAAAATCTAGAACACAAGTATATCCTAACCAACGAGCAGTGGTCCATACAAAAAATGAAGTGAAAGAAACAGTATTATCAAAGGCGAAAAGCGCAAAAAAGCGCAAAGGTCCGTTGGAGCTTTAAGCGCAAAGCGCAAATAAAGCATGGGCTTTAATGAAAAAAGGTGCAACTGGAGAAAAAGTAAAAATATGTATATGTAGCCTAAGACCAATAATCATAAGCATGAATAACAAATATATGGACAAAATAATTGAAAAATATTACAATAAAGTGATATATCAATTATTTAGTGTCGCCTTTTCAGGACTACACTTATTGATAAGGAAAAGTATGTCTTAGAGTCTTAATGCGACACTGAAGCACCTACAAAGCGACGCGAAGTGCTCAATATGTTTTGAGCCTCGCTAGTGCGCCTTTGACAACAGTGAAATGAAAGTCACTCAACATACCATGTTATACAAAATAACTCCTGATGAAAGAGTTATATAGACAAAGAGATATATATACATCAACACAAGTTGTTTGCTGATTTTTATCTTTTCTTCTATGACACTTTGCAATTCGGCTAGCAGGCCTACAATCTGGCTAAAAATTTAAGATGCTCTCCAATCTGAAGATCAAGAAACTCAAGTCCACGGTATTTTTGCAGATAAGAGGTACACCATCATCTCAGATGTTGTTTATCATAAATATATGATATATGATGTGCCAAGTCTGTTTCTAAATATGCTGTTATTGGAGGAGGTTTCGATAGAATCTGGAAATATATGATAAAGTAAGGAACATTAAAAAATATATTATAAGAACACCTCATTTCAACAAGGCAAATAAAACATTCTCATCAGATAAATATGGAATCACACAAATGATATTTTATTGACTTTCACTAGACAAAGATAACTCTACGATGAAGAGCAAAAATTTACTGGCATCACATGTTCATGAAAAATAAAAATCATGATAACTGCAAAAAAAAAAAAAAAAAAAAAGACTGCAAATGCAACCATTATATATGACTCTGCCTCTGAGCGCGCGTGCGCGTGTCTCCACGACCCACATTAGTTAGATATGAATGAACGAAAGATCAGATGTAAAATGAACAATATCAACTTGTCAGTCCATGAAATGCAATATAACAAGTTACCTCAAGAAAATTTGGAGACAAGATAATACAAGATAATGGCATAGAGGCTAGTTAGGGTTTAAGAAGGATTGAGTCTATTAGTATGCACAAAACAGTTAGCAGCAAGAATAAAATAGTTAGGTTAAGACACATAATACAGCTTTTTTTTTAACTTCAATGAATAATAGCTGCAGTCAGTCTAGAGCATGGTGCACATTAGTAGGAAATGTAAAAATTTACAAACCAAAATTATTAGCAAACTCAACTTCAACTTTAAAGTTATCTTTTTTCACTTTCTGTAACTGAAACTTAGAAACTAATGATATCAAGCAGCTCAGTAAGCCGAAAATTAACAGTCTCCAGTAATCAACAATCAGCATTTTCCCAATGTTGAATAGTAAATATAATCCACACAGGTAAGCATATAAGTAAATTCTCAAAACATACATGCAATGGCATTTAATTAAAAAGGGTTATACTTAATTATCAACAAAAAGGGGTTATACTTAATTATCGAAACTCTAACATATTAACGTATTATGCTTAGTCTTCACCCCTAATTGAGTATAACCCTAACGTATTAACATATTATGCTTAGTCTTCACCCCTAATTGAGGGTTGGATGGCAACCGACACCTACTCGTTGCATGACTGAAGAAAAAACAAAAATAAAGAAGAAATTTAAGGATGACATGTATCTTATGAAGTTAATTCGCTTTCCAGAACTACACTACTTTTTATATGATAAAGCAAAGTCTATGTAGAAAAAAGCCATATATATCCACCAATATGTGTCCATTAGGAGTTGGACGCTCCAATAGTTTTCACAACATAACACATCTCTGCATAGCCCATCCTTTTCTAGTCCTGTTTGAACCAAACTTTTGCTGTTAGAAAAGATAGAAAGGAACCTATCTGCCACAAATCCAAGTTAATCAAACCAGCAAAGTGAATATGGTAAAATTATACTGAAAAAAAGAAAAATAGAAGAATTTATTAAAAGCAGCAAGGTGCCAACTGCGAAGGTTTCGGACGGAAGAAAACACAGGGAGAGAAGAAATGTGCTTACCACTCGATTTCTCAGCCGAGTTCGCCGGAGAAGGAGATTAAGAAGAGCAACAGCCGGAGCGCGGCCACTACTAGCCAAAGAGGACTACCGAATTTAAGTTGGAGGCCTTTTCCAGTAAATAAACATAAACAAATAATGGAAATTTTTGACTGATTTTCGTTGGGTATTTGGGGCTATTTTTTGACTGATTTTTGCTGGTGATTTGGGGTAGTTTTTGCTGGAAGAAAGGAGCTGATTTTTGGTGGTTTGGGGTGAATTTTGCTGGAAGAAAGGAGCTGATTTAGAGCTGATTTGGTGGAGAAGATGACTGGAGGAGATCGTTACTCCTTGCAATTTTCACCGATATAGTGAGCTGATTGTACCCTAATTTTTAGGGGTTTATATATTAGTATTTTATTTGATATAAAATTATAAAACAGATGGTGGGCCCCTTTTATTTTAGCGGGTATAGAAAATTTGAGTGAAAAATAAGGAGGGAATTAATGATCGTAGCAATAGATATAATTGTTGCCATAGATTGATTTATTGCTACGGTTATACAAAATATTGCCATATATACCTCTATCGGGACGGTTTTAAGACTATTGCAACGGTTCAGGTGCTAAGTATTTTGGTAGCTTCAATAATTATGTGTAACGGTTAAAACCGTAACCATAGGCTACCTATAGCAACGGTTATGTAACTGTAACAATACAAAGCGTTGTCATAGCTCCAATTTCTAGTAGTGGTTGTTGGTGATAATGGCTAACGGGTGAATGCCGACTAGAGACGGTGGTTGGTGGTAGTTTAGTTCATTATGGTGGTTCATGCTAGTAGCTAGTAGCTAGTAGTTATTGGTAGTGGTGGCGATAATGATTGAGGATGGTGGTGGTGGTGGGTGGTGATAGTTAATAATGGCGGGTGGTGGTAGTAATTGTGACTGAGGAATGTGGTGGGTGGGTGGTGGTTGGTTATAATAATGGGCAGTGCCGACTGTGGTTGTTGATGGTGATGGATTGGTCAGTTGTGGTAGTTGAGGTGGATAAGTGTTAATTGTGGGTGAGAATAATATATGATGGTCGGAGTGGTGGGGATAGTGGGTGGTGATGGTGAATAATGGTGGCGGCTATGATTGAGGATGATGGTGGAGTGCTGGTGGTGGAGGTGGTGGTGGTGGTAGTTGATAATGATAGGCAGTGGCGGCAGTTAATAATGAATATGTGATAGCATCTTAATGAAATTAAGTCTCTGTTATAGATCTTAATCATACAGACATATTCAGACCCATTAAGTGGTTGTAAAGTAAAAAAAACAAACACACTTAATGATTAAGATCTGAATAATGAAGGTTCAGACTTTAAAATCAAATGCACTTATTAATATATGAGATATGAATGATTAAGATTCAGACCTCCATTAAGTGCATACAAATGAGGCCTAAGCCTCTTATTATTAGAAATTTAAGGGTTGATTTGCTTTGGAGGTCTGTGGGTAGAGCAGGATTGGAATGGCTTACTGGGTTGTATAATGTGATATTCAAGACTAATAGAATGCCTGAAGAGTGGAGGTGGAGTACAATGGTTCCGTTGTATAAGAACAAAGGCGATATCCAGAGCTGTAACAACTATAGAGGTATCAAATTACTGAGTCATGTCACACCTCCTTTTTACGCGCCGCGGGGGCGCGAGGGGAGTTTTTTCTAATTAAAGGACAATCGAAACGGGATTATTATTAAAGAATCAGAGTCACCACTTGGGAGATTTATGGTGTCCCAAG
>MU713953.1:5767-18635 GCA_026770625.1 Nicotiana glauca | reverse complement strand
TTTTTTCCTCGATTCGGGATTCAACCGGTGACTTGGGATACCATAAATCTCCCAAGTGGCGACTCTGAATTAAATAAATAAATCCCATTTCGGTTGTCCTTTAATTGGAAAAACTCCCTTTACCATGCCCTTCGCGGGGTGCGGTAGCACTAAAAGGAGGTGTGACAGTAGCCTTATGCAATGTAGAAAATGCAGATGGAGACAATTTTTAGTCTCGGAAGGCAGAATGGTAGCATTATGCAATGCAGGATATGCAGATGGAGATAGTGTTTAGTCTCGGAAGGCAGAATGGTAGCCTTATACAATGCAGGGAATGCAGATGGAGACAATGTTTAGTCTCAGAAGGCAGAATGGTAGCCTTATGCAATGCAAAAATAGAATAAAATGGCAAATAGGGTTTCTTAGTTGATATCAGGTTGCGATATTGTGACTGCTGGGGACATTGTGGTATAGGGAATATTTTCTACGTGCGTGGATAGCAAATACTGGTAAATGTAACAATTCTGATAGTTGTATTCCTGAACAACGTTTGTCTCATGAGTGTATAGTGTGTCAGATGCTTTCACATTCCAAGTGTCTGCGTCCAAAGAAAAATCATGAGTTTTGTAGAGGGGAGGTTAGTTCGTATCCCTGCATGGCCTTGCTTGACCTGTTCGGCTTTGATCTGGTGATACGGCATATATCATTGAGGGGTAGCATTGCTGAACAAGGCGATTTCGATAATAAACATGCATGAATTTATAAAAATGTGACATAAGTGTATATTTAAGAAATAACTTTAGATGAACTGATGGCTGTGACGCGGCTCAAGACATTGCAACCTCTTTTGTTACAAAATTTTGAGGGTCCTCCTCAAAATTATGCCCTAGTTTAGCGGGTTGGTGCTTCTGACGGATGCTTGTGATGATTGGCTGAAATTACTTCGGAATTTTGAGGGTCCTCCTCAAATTTCTGCCCCAGCTTCCAATTGCGGGGGGAAATGAAAAATTTATTGAATTGTGACCGAACCCATAGGCTACCTACGTGTCCCCTCTTAAACGGGAATCAAGTCAGACGTAGTTTAATTACATCATATAGGAAAGCATAACATTACACATAGTAGCGCTTGACTGCATCTGAATTGATTGGTTTTGGCCAAATTTCTCCGTCCATTTCTGCAAGTATAAGGGATCCTCCTGTCAGAACCCGGTGAACCATGTATGGACCTTGCCAGTTGGGAAAGAATTTCCCTTTGGCTTCATCTTGATGTGGGAAGATTTTCTTTAATACCAGCTACCCCGGTGTGAACTGTCTTGGCTTGACTTTCTTGTTGAAGGATGCAGTCCGTTTCCATAGTCATCCAAAAGTAGACAACCCAGAGTATCTTCTTGGCTAAGACAAAACCGTTCATATGTGGACCACAGGTCCAGGTATGGATTTCTTCTAGCAGCTTAGATGCTTCCTTTGTGTCAACACACCTTAATAATCCCAAATCAGGAGTCCTCCTGTATAGGATTCCTCCACTATGAAAGAAGTTGTTGGATAACCTTCGAAGGGTGCGCTTCTGAATAGGACCTGCAAGCTCAGGGTATTCTCCCTTTGCTATATATTCCTTGATATAATGAAACCAAGGTTTTCCGTCTGCTTCTTCCTCAACATGGGCATAGTAAGTCGGTTGATCGTGGATCTTTACTGGAATAGGATCAAAGAAGTTTTTGTCCGGATGCTATATCATGGATGATAGGGTAGCCAATGCATCGGCAAATTCATTCTGGATTCTGGGAACATGTCGGAATTCTATCTTTGTAAACCTCTTTCTCAACTCCTGCACGTGATGCAGATATGGGAGTATCTTGGAGTTCTTGATCGCCCATTCTTCTTGGACCTAATGTATGAGTAAGTCTGAATCTTCAATTACTAGCAACTCTTCTATGTTTATGTCAATGGTCATCTTGAGCCCTAAGATGCAGGCTTTATATTCGTCCATGTTGTTGGTGCATGGGAACCTAAGCTTAGGTGACACCGGATAATGTTGACCGATTTCTGACACTAGGACTGCTCCTATGCCAATTCCCTTTGCATTTGCTGCTCCATCAAAAAACATTCTCCACCCATCATAGGGTTCTGCAATGTCATCTCCTATGAATGATACCTCTTCTTCAGGAAAATACGTCTTCAGGGGTTCATATTCTCCATCTACGGGATTTTTAGCAAGGTGATCTGCTAGTGCCTGTCCCTTGATTGCCTTCTGAGTTACGTAGACAATGTCGAATTCACTCAACAGGATTTGCCACTTGGCTAGCTTGCCGGTGGGCATGGGCTTATGAAAAATGTACTTCAAGGGATCCATCCTTGATATGACATAGGTAGTATAGGCACAGAAGTAGTGCCTCAACTCCTGGGCTACCCAAGTTAAAGCACAACAGGTGCTCTCTAACAGAGAATATCAGGCCTCGTACGGAGCGAATTTCTTGCTGAGATAGTAAATGGCATGTTCCTTTCTCCCTGTTTCATCATGCTTCCCCAAAACGTAGTCGAAAGCTCCATCTAATACTGTGATGTAGAGTATAAAAGGTCTACCTGGCTCAGGTGGGACTAAGACTGGTGGTGTTGATGGGTATTCCTTAATTCTGTTGAAAGCTTTTTGGCAGTCATCCGTCCATTTAGTGGCGGCATCCTTCTTCAACATCTTAAAGATTTGTTCACAGATAACTATAGATTGTGCTATGAACCGACTGATGCAATTGAGTCTCCCCAAGAAACTCATCACGTCCTTCTTGTTCTTTGGCAGTGGCAGTTCTTGGATAGCTTTGACCTTTGATGGATCCAGTTCTATTCCCCAACGACTCATAATGAACCCATGTAATTTTCCAGTAGGAACCCCAAATGCAAACTTTGCGGGATTCAGCTTTAGGTTGTATCTCCGCAATCTGTTGAAGAAATTCCTCAAGTCTTCCATGTGATCGACAGCCTTCTTTGACTTAATGATGACATCGTCTATGTACACCTCGATCTCCTTACGTATCATATCATGAAAGATGGTGGTCATAACCCTCATGTAGGTGGCCCCTACATTCTTTAAACCAAACAACATCATCTTGTAGCAGTATTGATCCCAGCCAACTACCCGCTACTAAAGAGTAGGAGAAGAGGGTCGCAATAGCTTTTACCCGATATGAGGGTCGGTATCGAATCCTCAAGGATCTAGAAGGGATTCGGGTATCTACTTAGGATAGAGTTGCGTGTGTGCTCTTAGATGATCTTCTTTTCATTTTTGGATTTTTAATCTACAAACTACTATTATCAAACTACTAATTTAAGCTAAATTATACTACGAGATGATTGCTAAAGTTATATCTAATGGGAATAAAGGCACTAGGGTCGTGACACTACCTAGGTGGCTAATTGACAAGTAGATGTTACTAAGGTTCGATTGACATATTTGGGGCTTATGCTATAACCATTGCACAATTCTACCCACTCTCACACCTCTCGGTAGAGAGAGTGATTTTGCCCACTTGACTCTCTCGAGACCAAATGGGTAGGCAAATTAGGACAAGCAACTAGGGTTGAAGTATGGTGATTACTCTCTCGAGATTTAACCCAGTAATTGGGACTATCATTTCTCATGAGTCCATCCCAATTCCTTGTTGGGTCAATTTTGGTGTCATAAACTCTCTTTCTCAAGAGGAGTTAAACCCACTAAGCTTGAATTAGTGTTTGCAACCACAAATTAGAAATTAAAATATAAAATCAACCCAAATAGCAAACACTCGTAGTCAATCTAACCCTAGATGGCAACACCCATTAATTACCCACACTAGGTTTGAGCCACAACCCTAGCTAATGGGTTTAGCTACTCATGCTTTGACAAGAAAATGAAGAAATAGATGAAGAACAAGACATAATAAATAAATACTAAATTAAATTGCAAGAATCTATTGTTAATTTAAAGCTAAGATACCAAAAATGGCTACAAAAGTATCCTCACGAGCGCAGCTCAAGTCTGGGAAATAACAGATGACCTAAAAATGGTAAAATGTTCTATTTATACAAAGCTGGAAATATTGGACAAAAATACCCCTATGGGGTTAGTACGGGTCGCACTAAATGGACTGTGGCCACACTGGGCTCCTTGACTTCAACATTGGCTTCTCTGAACTTGAACTCCGCGGACCACATAAATTGGACTGCGGCCGCGGAGGGAGTTTGGCGCGGTCCGCGCAATAACGACCCCATGGCATTATCTTGGCAAGATGGTAGCTCTCTGAATCTCTTGACCGCGGACCGCACAAAAGAGTAGTGCGGCCGCGGAGCCCTGACCGCGGACCGCGTAAAATGTATCGTGGTCGCATTGCCCTTGAACCCAAATTGCCAACTCTCTGAATCTCCTAGTGTTGCCGCACGTCCACTTTGTGCGTTCCGCACTAGGCCTTCTTCCCTTAGATTTCTTGGTCTTTGATAATTGAGTAGGTTTCACTCCTTTTTGAGCTGATCTTTGACATTTCGTCACTTTGTCGATCAAACCTGCAAACAAGCACAACCTGTGAGCCTTTTGGGACTATTTTGTACAAACATATGATCAAAGCATAGGCAAGTAGGGGCATAAAACATGCTAAAATCTTAACTTATCAACTCCCCCAAATTTAAACCTTTGCTACAAGCAAACAAAATAAGACCCACCCCTTAAAGGAAAATCCAAGTAATTTCAGCTGACCTAAAGTAACCTCAACAAGCATCAATTAGGACTAATAATTGCCCTCAATACAAGATCATTAACAACATTTAAACCTTGAAAACTGTGGATCAAGTGTGACACAAGAGCATCAATAATTGACTCATTACATCAAAGAACTCTCTCAATTACTTTGGTCGACCCAAACTCATACATCCTCAACTCTCCCTAAGCAAACCTTACCTTTTAGAGTATAAGCACACAAACTGAGGTTAATGGGAGTTCACTCGTCTCTCTCAATGAAATGACACAAGTTCAGCTCTAAGTACCATATGCTTGACCCTCATGTACTATCCACTAATGCGAACGTCATCCAACTCAAGATCATATAGGGCTTTTGTGGAGTCAATGTGAAGGCTTTTGGGTAAGGGTAGGATATGTTTTTGTTCAAGTGGGTTCATTCTTCCCTTAAGCACTTCTTTTGATTCATTTGGCATAATTCAATTGACTCTTTGAGTCATTTCACCTCTTCCAAGGGTTATAGAGATACATTGTCACTCTTTCATATGCAATTCAAACATTTCTCCTTTTTCTACTTTTTTCACACCTTTTTCACTTTTGTTTTCCTTGAATCCCTTTTTATTCTTTGTTCACATTGGGCTTTCTTTTTGTCTTTTTATTTTCTTTTTTGTTCATTGCCTTCCTTTTCTTTGGGTTTTGTACCTTTTACCCCTTTGTTTCCTTTCTTGTCTCTCCCCCCAAACTTAGACTTTGCCATTACTCAAGGTAAGATGTGGGTGCCAAGAGAGGGTAGAATTTACAACGGATATAGGCTTGTAGCATTGGTTCTTGAAAGAAGAAGGTTTAAGGCTCAAAAGGGTTAGCTAGGGATTATCTCATTGTTAGGCTATGGAATTGTTCAACTTGTCATTTGGATCAAGGAGAGCATATAATCACTTCTCAAGTCAAATTTCACTCAAAATTTTGCCTTAACAAACATTCAGGACAAGTTCTAGACCATTGGCTCGGGACTTGGACTCAAAATTCAGTTTCTCACCACACATACTCAAGGATTGCTAAAGACATAGAGTCGAGGGCCCACAACAACCTTAGATATGATTGAGCACACAATAGTTCTGAAAGACCACATGATATTTGTTTGGTCAACACAAGAGTCCAAAGGTTCTACTTTCACCATCCTAAACACAACCACTTGTCTTTGACCATGGGATCAAAGGAAAATGTGTTAGGCCCAAGTGAAGCTATGCTTAAGGTACCCTTAACTATAAACTACTAAAAACAAAAGAAAAATAAAAAATAGACTCAAAACCCTTGAGAAGGTTGTCACGCCATCCATCATCGGGAAGAGCCACCCGGTTCACACAATACTTCACCCTTGGAAAGAACCGTGTCATTAAGAAAACCAAGGGCTTATTGAAAATGCCAAAAACAAGACAAAAAGGCTGCGAGCCTATCTACTAAGCTAAAAAAATGAAAATGAAAAAATTTGTATGAAAATAGAAAATAGAATGAATATTTACAATAGGGGATTCGAATATACAACGAGGAATGAATATATACAAAAAGGTAACTTGATATACAAACCAAAGAGAAAATGAAAAGTACGATAAGAGTAACTAAGTGTAAAGTTATATACAAACCAAATAGTAAATCAACAGAAACATAAACTAAGTTAACTAATATATACAATCATCTGGATAAAAAAAGTAGGGCGCACCCCCACGAATAAAAGCTGGCATTGTCCCTAATGCCAACTAAACAAATAAGCATCAAAAATCAAGAGTAAAGGATAAGGAGCTCCCTAGGCCTCATCTGTATGCATAGGAACATGAGTGGTCCCCGGGTCCTCTGTATGCACGGGAACCTCAGACTGGTTCTCGGTAGCCTGTTGCTCAACTGCTGGGATTGGGGCCTGGACTGGACAGGTTGTGACCCAGGTACATCCTGTGGATGACTAGAGGAAGCCTCTGGTGGGTCCGCCAGCTGGATGATGGCATCATCTACTCTCCGGATAGTCCTCTTCCTATTCAGGGGCCTCTGTGACTGATCCTGAACTGTGACTCCCGCTGGGACTGCTGTTGGGACTGCTGGGTCCTCAAATAGTATATCCAAAAGCAGTTGATCTGCCTTCAGCCTCTCTACATCTGCCCTGAGCTCCTTCACGGACTCCCTGGAAGCCCATGTCTTGCGCAACTTCTTGTGCTCCTCGGCAAGCTCTTTGAGAGCCTTGCCATGAGAAGCCACTGCCTTCACCAACTCGATCTATATGCTGAGGATCTTCTCCTGGTCATCCAGCAACTTCTTCAAAGCATCTTCTATAGATTGGGGAACCTGGACTGGTGGAGGAGCTGACTGAGCTGCAATGGTGGTTGTCAAGGTGGAAAACTTGGATGAATCAGTAAACATACAGTTGTTCACGCTCTGAAGTGCCTGGTGTAATCTGTGGACAGTGATAGGATGGGCCCGAGAAGATGGAATCTCCGGGTTAGCTGTGGTAGAAGGGCCTGGAGGCACATCAGCAGAAGTGGAATGTCCGGCAGGCATGACTGTAGAGGCAGGCTCAGTGGATGCTTCTACCTCAACTGGCTCTTCAGCTTCGCCAATCGGGGTAGAAGTAGGAGGCTTGTAGTGCTTGTCCTTGGGGTTGTCTAGTCCCCTCAAACTGTACCAAGAGTAAGGATCCACAGGTTTGGCTTTGACATCATATCTCTTCTTCTCCACCTCCAGGTCCCGAAAATACATAGTGAGGGTGTTGGGAAAAGGATTATTCCGGTCATGCTCAAGCCATACTGCAAAAATGACTCAGGGCATAACATTGCCCATGTTGATAGGATATCCCGCCATGATAGATACAACAAGAACAGCCCGGGGAAGTGGAATAGTCTGATCATGGGTAGTAGGTTCAAGTCGCCTGCACACAAAAGTCAACCAGCCCCTAGCCTCAAAGTTGAAGGTCTTCCGAAATATTTTGGTCCCTGCTTGCAACCACTCTGGAACAGTACCTGGGACTGCCAAGTACTGGGCTAACCATGAACGGACTCCCTCACCCATCTCTAACTTAGCCAGATATAGAGACTCATCTTTTTCCCTGAACCCCAAATACTCATTCAGATATTTCCCGTCAAATGGCATCTTTTTGTTTCTAACCTTGGTCATCTTAGTACCATTGATGATGTGGGCCACATTACAATAGAATTCCCTAACCATGTGCTCATTTGCATCAATACACTTCTCCATGAAATACTCACAGTCTACTGTAGTTCTAAACTCCCTCTGCATATTAGGGTTATGGGGTAAGAGGTCATTGTCAATGAAGCTCCTCTCCGGTATCAAGTGCCTCACCAGCCACCACTCCCTAAACTTGTGATAGGAAACCTGGCTCAGAAACCTGTCTTCCCACACCTCAGGTCTTCTAGTTCGGGCAATGCCTCCAACCTGAGGCTCACCACCTTCACCACCTTGTACCTCCTCCTTATCTCTGTGAGCACGTGATTTTTGCCCTAAGCAAATTATTCCCAAAATTTCAAATAAAATAATTTCTTTATTATTTTACAATTTTTTTATGAATTTTGTTGAATTTTGTGTAATTGGTTGCATTTTTACTCGTGCAAGATAATTCATATGAAAATACAAAAATATATGCATTTGCATTTAGGGATTTAATTTCACATTTTAGTATTAATTAGTATTAATTTGTTTTAGAACAAAATAGGAGGAAAATAGCAAAAATAATAATCTTGGCATTTTTAGTTTAAATTTGTATTAGGTTGCATTAGGAATTACTATAATTGGAAATTAGGAAATATAATTGTTAGAGTCAATTTATTTTTGGTTTTTATTTTAGCATTTTATAAAATCAGAAAAAAAAATACAAAATGAAAATGAGTAAAAGAAATAAAAAGAACAAAAAGGAATAAGCAAAGAAAGGGGCTGCCCTGAATTGGGCCCTTTTTAATGAATTTTGTCTTGACCCAAGTTGTTACCGGCCTGTCCGCAGCCCAGCACCATTTGCCAACCCGGTCCAGTTTTTTATCCCAAAAATAGCGTCGTTTCGAGCCTAAATGATCTGAGTCGTCTAGGTTATTTGATCAAACGGCCAAGATGTAATCTCCCATTGTATATAACTGTCCTAATCCCTACCCCTACCCCCTTTCCCGTCTCAGAACACCCCTAATACATGAACCTTAATCCCCACTGTGCCCCGCCTTACTCCGCCCAGTCGTCGCCGGCCGGAAATCGCCGCTGCCGCCGGCAGTTGTCCAAACACCCTGAAAATTACACCATAGCCTCCCCACGTTCTCCTCTTTCCAACACCCATAATACTTTCCCTCGAATGTTAGCCCTTCCTCTCGAATAATCCAAAACAGTGGCGCCGCCTCCGCCGCCCACGGTGGCGCCACCACCAAAAGACCCCAGTTTTACACCCTGTGTTCTCCCCAAGGTCCTCGTTCCAAATCCATGGCCGGCTTCATTCGAAACCTCATGCATGTCTTCGAATATTAGATCTAAAATCTGACCCCAAAACCCTAGTTGGCCCAAACAGTCCCAAATTGGTTCTCCGTAGTTCCCATGTCCCTCACCTTGAATCTCAGGCCAAAAGCTCTCGAATCTTACCGATTAAGCTCCCAGTTCACATCTAGGGTTTGTGATTTTTGCGCCTGTATGGAGCTTCTTTAATTCTGGATATTTTGGTTAATGTTATATGTTCGTTTTTGACAAAACGAACCTATAACATTAATTAGAGTCCATTTCTAGAAATCCATTAAGCATGGAAGTCCGTCAGTAAGTCCCTTTCTCGTTTTTGTTTTAGTTTTTCTTTGATTCGTGATTTATCTGCTTAATTAAGTGTAGTTCTAACTTCTGAATAATTTCAATTGTTAGCTTAATTTCGATATTTTTCTACCTGTCAGTTTTAGCTAAATGTTTAGGTTATCTTAGGCTAAATGTCCATCTCTGTTCGATTCTAAGTTGATTAGTGTAAAGATTTAATTGTTTGTTCAATTGTTTAGAATTAGTTTAATTTCGATTAATTCAAATTATTAGTTTAATTGATTTTTCTTTTGGTTTGCTTGGTTTTAGCAATTCTGATAAGTATTTGTTTATTATTAAATTTTTAGTTTTAAATCTGTTTAAGTTTTTGTTTAAGTTTTGTTTGAGTATTAGGTCCAGTTTTCAATTGTTCTTCAGGTTCAGCATTCATTTGATGTTGGTTTCAATGTCAGTTAATTAGTCTTGATTAGTTCAAGTTAGTATAGCTGATTGAGCTTTGGTTGAGCAGTAATTTTAGGAGGTAATAAGGGTAGTTTGGGCATGGGAAAAGGGTAGGTTTATTAGAATTGGTAATTTTAGAAATCAGGCAAGGGTAGTTTAGGGATTTAAAGGGAATAGGAACATGATAGAACCTTCTAGGACATTCCAAAATAAGACTTAAGTGTACATTTCAGGAAGTTTAAAGCATTACTTGGATAACAAGTTAAAATCTAAAGGACCAAAGTTGAAAATAAAGAAGGACTAATGTGTAAAATTTGAATCTGAAATTGCACCCTAATTTTGCCTATAAAAAGGCATCAACATGCCTTGTTTAACAAGTTTTTGGACCTCTGAAAATTCCCCAAAAGTTTAGACACCCCCCTGAAATTTCCAAAGTTAGAAACCCCCTTGAAAATTTCTAAAAGTTTTTCAGCCACCAAAAACTCCCCCCCCCCCCAAAAAAGTTTCTTCTCTAATTTTAGATCTGATTTTGAAATTCAAACCTCAAAAATTCAAAAACAATAGAAATTCAATAGAAAAATCCAAAAAAAATACTATTCCATTAACACGTTAGATGAATCTCAACTTTTAGCTATTGTTTTACAGTTTTAGTTTAGTTTTGGTTGGCTGAAGCTCCATAGATCTACTGGTATTGATTTCCAGTGGATTTTCGTTTCCATTGTGCTATTTTGGAGTCATTTTTGGTGCTGTATTTCTGTGAAGTGTTCCTGGGTGTTTGAGAAGTTGTTTTTGATTCAAAAGTTACTCCTATTGTGGCTGATTGATACCTGCTCATGTTTGTTGCTGCTGACTGACTCTGCTCCTTCTTAATTTCAAATCCAGGTACATGTTCTAAATCTCAACTCCATGTAGAATTCCAGTGGAAACGAATAAAATAAAAAAAAAGGAAGCAAAAATTCATTGGGAGCCACAGTTATTGTGATAGTTTTATTTTAATTTGTTAGAACTGTATTAGATTGGAAAATGTTTAATTAAATTTATTCCTGGTGATTTGAACTATTGGGATGTATAATTGGACTGACTGAGTTGAATTGTGCGGATTGGTAGACTATTAATTTCTAGCTTTGGATTTAATATAGTAGTACTCGTGTTAGTTTAGTATTTTGCTGTTTAAAATTTAAGAATCAGAAGCAGTTCATGTGCTGGTCACGTTGAGTTCAATTCCAAACAAATATTTCAATGTAGATGTTGATAGTTCCAGGTCATTAGTTAATGTTGATAAATCATTGGAATTAAGCATTGAATATCAATTTTTGACTGATTTGAGTTCATTAATGGTTTGATAATTAAAAACGGATAAGTTTGGATCTAGGCAAATAATTTGTTCATGTTAGCATCAGCAGAGTCATGTATTTCATTTTATTAGAAGAATGCACAGTTGTAACTTTTCCATTCTGATTCTTAACTGAAATAAAAAATGGGATTTAAGGCTGCAAACATCACCAATTACTACTATTATTAGCGAATAAATAGCTATAGCCATTTGTTTTATTATAGTTTCAACTTTGATTGTTTTTGTCAATAATAGAAAAGAGTTTGTAACAAAAAAAAAAGAGAGATGTGATGTTTGCTTGGATATGGAGCAAAAAACAGAGGGAAAAATGACAATTTGATATTGGGCCTAAGTAGTAATTGGGTTTCGAATTGTTAAGATATTATAGGAATTGGGCCAATTATAAGCCCAAATTTGTTATAAGCCACAACCCTTAAAATTACATAGGTAAATGGGGAATTAATTGACAAATATAAAATTGAGTTTCGAATTAGGTAGCGGGTTCAAGCTAAAAGGGTCTTCCCTTTTGTTTGAATTCGGACTTGAATTCGAGGCCCGAATTTATAAATGTGAATTAATTAGACCTTCTTTTTAGAGATAAATAATAAAATAGAAAAATTATAGTTGCTTCAGATTGGACTTCTAATAATAAAATGAGACGAGCCTCGCCAAACTAAATACAAATTGCAGGGCCCTCATTAATTACTTAATTAAAAAATATTTAGAAATGCGGGACGGGCATTTAGAAAATTTCACGGCCTTCCCAAAAGTAAAAAAAATACGTTAGTTGCCTTAGGCGTGCTTTTCATAAATTTACCGTCCTAAATATGGGTGTGCATTTCATGAAACCCAAATCCAAATCTAAAAACGTTGAATAGGAATGTGTCGAGGATCCGGGTGCATTTTATGTGACGTGATCTGAAAACACGTTTTTAAACGACGTTCACTTTCGTAAAAAATAGTTAAAAGCGGTAAATAATTATAAAATTGCACTATAGGTTGGAGCATGTAAAAATTAAATTTTTAGCCATTTATAATAATTTAAGCGACTGTGCTAGAACCACGGGATCCAGGGGTGCCTAACACCTTCCCTCGGGTCAACAGAATTCCTTACACAGAATTTCTGGTTCGCAGACTCCAATTGGGAAGTCAACAATTTTCCTCGATTTGGGATTTAAATTAAACCGGTGACTTGGGACACCAAAAAGCTATCCTATCCCAAGTGGCGACTCTAAAAATCGAATAAATAATCTCATTTCGAATAATGTCACTTTAAATGAAAAAATTCCCTTATACATTTATCCTTTGGGGTAGGTGTGTAAAAAAGGAGGTGTGACAGCTCTGGCGACTCTGCAGGGGATTCGAACCCAGAATTCCGGTTCAGGGTTCAAAGAATTCGAGCTTAGTATAATTATTATATTTGGCTTTATCTGATTTTTCTACATGCTTCCATGCTATATGTGCTAAATGTTTTACCCCCTTCATATTTGTTGAATTGTATATAAATTGTCGTGAATCCCTTCCTCCCTCTAAGTCTTCTACATCATGGAGAAGGGTGCACTTCGTGTAGCTTCTCTTCTGTTTAGAGTCTTTCCCAATTTATAACGAGGTTGGATAAGTTGCAAAGCCGGCGGAGCTTCTGTATCCCC
>MU713951.1:119936-147308 GCA_026770625.1 Nicotiana glauca | reverse complement strand
ATATATATATATATATATATATATAAGTTTTATAAAATAATAATAAAATTATTAAAAAAAATTTATGTGGGTCCCGCTTTAGCGACCAACATTGGTCGCTAGTCTCAGTATATCTTTGACCAAGCAAGTCTGACCAGTTCAGTCAATAGGTTGACTAAATGTGTGGCCAAATAGCGACCAATGTTGGTCGCTAAGGTATTTCAAATATTATTTTTATTATTTTCTGCAGTTTGGCTACCAATTGTGGTCGTTTTTTTTGACGAACCAAATTTGGTCGCTAATTTTTGGTCGCTTTTTACAGGAATTCTAGTAGTGTGAAGAACTAATCCTGAAGAGAAGTTGAGTTTTGGAAAAAAGAATAAAAAATTGAAGTAATGTTGGTGCTAGTATCGAACCAGGGTCTGTGAGCAAGGGAAAGGTCCTTAAACAGCCCGCAGAACCAACGCAACTATGGGGAGTTTTGTTCTTTTGGGGGCACAATTAAATTATTATAAGGGTCCTCGACGTATATGCAGTAATATATACATAGTTTTTCCGAGCCTATAGGATGTCAGTGACCCCTCAACCCTCCACGTGGGTCCACCCCTGGTTCAGGCGTTGTGGTTGTAACTATGCGTTGAGTAGTGACTCCTATTTGGTCTGCTCGGCTTAATTTTTTACATATTTTTTTTTATGCAATTGGACAAAGATGCAATTTTCTATGCTAAATATCTTCCTAGTGGTGAATTTCCTTTTTTTTTTGGATAATCTTGTAGTTGTACGAAAATAACATAAACTATGCCGGGCAAATGCATGTGCTCACTAGCACGTGCCATCTAGGTGATACAAAAGCTCATCAACACACATGCCAATTGCATGCATGGAGGTGTGAGGAAAAACTATAGTGGAGACATTTAATAATCCATCCTGAGTTCCCAAATATTTAAGGCCCCAATATTATAAAGTAGTACTCTATCCTTATATAATATATGTAATTTATATTTATACAATTATTGATAAAATATTCTAAATTCTAATATTTAGTAGGTGTAGGATTAAATGAGTTAGCATAAAAAATTTCTCTCACTAAATAAATAATATATTTATCTTCTCATCAATTCTATTTTTCTTTCTTTCTTTTTTCATATTGTTTACTATTTTATTTTCTAATTTAAAATTAAATTCTCCAAATTAGCTATTCCTTTTTGTCATATTTGATACATCCTCATATCAGCAATCAATTTCATTTGTGTCTCATTTCTTTTAACTAAGAAATCCCAGTGACAATTATTGCAAGGTTCAAAATACGATCGATAGTAGGCTTAAACGTTTTACCATTTTCATTTAATGCTTATTTTTTATAGGGAATTCAATATCATATGACTTACGCCTAATCCACATATTATATATTGTTCTCTCACCACTTTATTTGTCTCAATATTATATGGATATTATGAAAGAAATTTCAGGGTCTTTTAATATATTTTAGTTTTAAGCAACCTATTCTGTTGAACCGCCCTCATTAATGATCAATAATTGTTTATAGACCACTGCCCATAAACGTATTATTCAATAGCTTCATTCGCATTTGGTAACTAAATAATACATTCACTGATTGTCGTCTTATCTTAGTTGAGACTCTATAAAATTTGATTGAGAATAGCAGGGGATGGACATGTGGCTCGATTAGGAGACTAGTAAAGCTTTAATTTAGATCCCCAAAAATTTTTAATAATGGATTTTATGATTTTATTTCAAGTTAGACAATATTAACGTTTGTAAAAAAAAATAATAAACCTTGGACAAAAGAAAGAAAGACTATCTACTCTTTAACACAAACTATTTTAGAACTTTGAATTAAATTACTTAGATCTTCATACTAGTAAATATATTTTTTACAACAAAATCAAAGGTAACATATTAAAAATATATGTCTTACATCCAATTTATTTAAGTTACCTCTTACTAATATAAATGATAATACTATTATGTGAAGTTAAGGGCTTTATTATTTAAACATATTATACTATAAATAACAAGTATGAAAAAATAGCAACACTATCTTTTTTTGTATATGTGTGTATATATATACTAATAAAAAAGTATAAGGCCTCTTATTAAATTTCGCTTTGGGCTACAAACTTTATGGAGCCGCCATTGTGTATTATTAGAACTGCCATTATAAAGCTCAATGTTCAAGGTACATACTCAAATCGAGTTCAGAAATTAACAAGAACAATGACTACTTAAACACCACCTGTGAAAGCTGGACAGTCTGCATAGTTGTGAGTATGAGGAGTACGATAGCTTCCATAGTTGAAGCTCCTACCCACAGACTATTAAAATAATTGCGCCTCAAACTTGCCTTCGTTAGGTTCCATGGTTGTTCCTAATGTTGAACTAATTTTCTGCATTCTTCTTTGTAATAGATGTTCTCATATGAAAATGACCTCTTTCCCAATCTTGTTAAAAAGGCTAGCTATTTCTTTGTACTCCACTATCCAATTCTTGATGATTCCTTTATGACGAAGCAAATTCACATCTTTCTCCGAGTCAATAAGATAATCTATAAAAATTACAAAATTACTGAAATATCTAGGATGTACATGAGACGACTGTTGCTCGTATGCTATCAAATTCCGCAAGAGAATCTTCGTACTTATGTGACTTCGGAGTTTTTAAATATATTTTTCAGTTTTAATTTTTTTTATTTATCGATTTAAAGGTTAAAAATTTTACAAGTTTCAAAATTATGAGTTCGGAAGTTTATGTGTTTGGAAGTTTACGAGTTTAGATATTATAAAGTTTATGGGTTTGAAATTTCACGATTTCGAAAGTTTAGCGGTTCGAAAGTTTATGAAATTTGTGGGCTTGGAAGGTTGTTGGTTTTAAAGTTTATGGCTTCATGTTTATTATATCTAAATTATTTATCAATAATCTTGAGAAGTCATTTTCCTTAATTTACGTACCAAACACAGGAAAATGAATAAGATTACTAGTTGTTTTCCACGAAAAATATTTTCTGTTATACCAAACACACCCTAAAACTAGGAATTTTTATTAGCTCATTTTCAAATTTGATATCAAATAAAATTGGGAGAAATTCAAAAATAGCCAGATTTACCACTGGTCGTTGAAAAATAGCCAAGTTTCAAAAGTCATCAAAATTTAGCCACTTTAAATCTGAGCGAAAATACTGTTCAAAATCCGAAAAAATACGCCCGTAAATTTTATGGGAGTTCCAGCATAAGTATGCTTGAACTCCCGTAAATTTTACGGGAGTTCCAGGATAACTATGCTGGAACTCCCGCAAATTTTACGGGAGTTCAAGCATAATTATGCTGGAACTCCAGTAAATTTTACGGGAGTTCCAGCAAGTATAATTGTCCAGTATAATATACTGGAGTTTGGAGCACTGTTGCTCCAGTCTCCTGCAAATTTTACAGGAGTTAGTAAAGTATACCGGTCCAGCATAATATGCTGGAGTTCGTACACAAATGCATCAGAACTCCCGTATATTATACTGGACCGGTCCCTGTTGCAACAAAATAGTGAGCTATTTTTCATTGACTTGGTAAACGCTGGCTATTTTTCAATGACTAGTGTGAAAACTGGCTATACCATAACATTTTAACAATAAATTGTGTTATCTCCAGAGATTTCTTTCTCCAAGTTATCATAAATATATCCGACTTTTACGAAGCTAACTCTAGCTTCGGAAAGCACTGTCGCATGTTGCATGACCTTATGCCCCATTAGGTGGTCCTTATCTATTGGCTTATCTTTTGACCTAATTAGTTTCAAAGGATTACAACATAAAATTTTCCAGGAATGTTCTCTTTCCATGCTAGGATTCGCTAGGATAGTAGTTTTAATCTATGAAAAGTGACAAGACATGTGTACAACTTGACGTAACTGTTTGATTTCTGCAGCATTACCTTCACTCTCATTAAAGGATGCAGGAGTCATCTTCGGTAAGGAAAGAAAAAAGATCCACTTCACCATTTTTGTGAATGGTATTTCATCTTCCTCATCCATAGTTATGTGATGAAGCTTTGTGAACTATGCTGATAGGTTATATGTGTATCACTGTTATGTTTTGATGATCTAACTAACTTACTATTAAGAACTTGATACACATCTTCAAGAACTTAAATATCAACAAGTCTCCATTTGGAGACACAGTTCAACTCTTCAGAGTAAAAGGAACAACAGAGGGAATCGATTGTTACCAGTTCTCGAGGAAACTGCACAAGTCAACTGTCCCAGTTGTAAAATTGCCACCTGCACACGCTGCAGTATAAAAATAGTGCAGCAGTCAACTTCATGGGGAATGCCTTTTACCTAACTTGATTACATCATTCTAAGTGATGTCACAAATATATTGTCAATATCAAGCAAGGTAAAAAATGACTTAAAAACTTAAAGAATTCACTCAAGCACTCTCACTGTGATTGACGATCAAGCAATTAATTTTCAAGTGCATCAATAACAAAGAACAACACTTCTACAGACCAATTCCCTATATCAAGTTATTGTATGTACTTAGTTGAGTAGTAACTTTGTAAAAGCTCTTACTTGTAATTCCTACTTAGCTTACTTAGAAGCATTGTGTAGGAAACCCTTTGTAAATCATTATCCCTTGTGTTTATGTCTTGGCTAGAGTTAATCGAGCTGTAAAGTCTTTGTAATAGAGTTATTATAAAGTGGCTTGTAATAGAGCATTACAAGTTAGTGAGGGACTAAGAGGTTAATTCTTAGGTTACCTAGGTTCTAACCTAAAGTTGCTCAGTAGTGAAGTTAAAATCCTACAAGGGTAAGTCGAGGATTTTAATCTTGTTGAGCTGAGAATTTCACGTAAAATTCCTCTGTTTTCACTTATTTATTGTAGTGTGTGTGTATTCTGTGAAAACTAATAGAGAACCTAGTTCTATATATAGTTTGGCGGGCCCTTAAATTCTATATTGGTATCAAAGCAGGTTCTTTCTATCAGGTTAATGCTTTGAAATGATCCTCATGGCTGCTCCGCCAAACTTCGAAGAAGGCCAGTCTAATTACAGACCACCAATTTTCAACAACCAATATTATGGATGGTGGAACACTAGGATGCACGACTTCATCATGGCTGAAGATTCAGAGCTATAGGATGTTATCTGTGATGGACCCTTTGTTCCTACAAAGAATCTTGGCGACCTAGCTGTAGCCATTCCCAAGATGAGGAAGGAATTCAACGACGCTGATCGAAAGTCCATAGAAAAGAATTTTTGTGCAAAGAAAATTCTTGTTTGTGGCATTGGTCCTGATTACTATAACGAGATATAGGCATGCCAATCAGCAAAATAAATCTGGGAGGCTCTTCACACAACTCAAGAATGAACAACACAGGTCAAGAAATCAAAGATTGACATTCTTACAACTGAATACGAGCTTTTCAGGATGAAAGATGATGAATCCATCCAAGACATGCACACTCGTTTCACCTCTATCATCAATGAGCTTAACTCTCTTGGAGAAATTATTCCAAGAAACAAACTTGTTAGGAAAATATCAGTGTCCAGCTCCTGGGAAAGCAAGGTGAACACTATTACAGAGGCGAATGACTTGCAGAAACCATTGATGAGCTTGTCGGTAACCTTAATACATATAAAATGAAGAAGAAGAAAAAGGACAATGAAAGAAGAGAGCCAAAAAGGGAGATGAACATGGTCCTCAAGACAGACAACAATGGTTCAAGTAGTGAGGATAGTGATATGCCTTACTTGACAAGAAGATTCCTGAAAATGGTTCGCAAGAATGGAGCCACTCCAAAAAGGGGCAGTTCTAGCAAGCCAAAATATTATGACATCTGTCATAACTGTGGTAAGCCAGGAAACTTCATCAAAGATTTCCCTCATAAAGAAAGATCAGCACAAGAACAGCTTTGAAAAAGCAGCCAAGAGGAACCCGACTCCTAATAAACGCTTCAAGAGAAAGAATTCCACAGACAATGTTGTGAAGCAAGCTCTTGCTGCATGGGGAGACTCCTACAGCGAATCTGAAGAGAAAAATGATCACGGTGATAGTTCAATGATGGCAGTAGAAAGTGAACAAACTGAGTATGATTCAATCTTTGCCTTGATGGCTCAGTCTGATGATGATGAAGATGACGACGATGATAAGGTAAATTTTTTGGATGTTCAGAGAAATTTGAAATCTTATTTTCCTAAAAATGCTCATGTGATTGGAAAATGTGTTAATTGATGCTTATCACAATCTTATAAATGATAAAGATTCCTAAACTATGGAATTAGGAAAAGCAGAACAACCCAGAGATGACCTAGTAGTCGTTGTAGTTGATTTAAAAGAAACAACTGAGAACCTAAAGAAAGAGAAGGATGCCTTTGATGAAAACATTGCAAATATAGAACATTAAAGAGATGGTCTAATGGTCATTGTGGTAGACCTAAAATAGGCCACTGAGTGTGTAATAAAGGAAAAAGAAGTCCTAACTGAGAGATTTTCTAACATTGAGCATGAGAGAGATGACTTATTAGTGGTGATAGTGGACTTGAAGGAAACAATTGGGGAACTTAAAATGGAGAGTAGGCCTGAAAATTCTCAAAAGGGAAAGGAAGTTGCAAGTGAGTCACACAGTAAGCTTGGGAGTGAGTTAAATTCAGTGAAATCTAGTTTGTGTGCTGAGCTTGAGAAAAACAAACAATCTCAGGAAGAACTAGGAAGAGTGAAGAGTGATATTGAAAAATCACTTAAGTGGACCTGGTCCTTTGATGCTATCACTGCCATGTACACCAACAATGGAGAAAATAGGTAGGGAATCGGGTTCTAAAGGGAAAAAACTCCCTACAACCCTCATAACAAGTATGTTACTATACCTGACAATTGACTTTACACCCATTGTGGCAATACTGGGCACTTTAAGGAAACCTGTAAGGCCATATTCCAATCTCAACAGAAAAACAAAGTTTTTGCTGAAAAAGTAACTACTGCTAGGGAACCCGGTCCTTCATATAAAAAACGTATAATGCCTACTTGGACTAAAAGAGCCCTAATTCACCTTTTCCTCATTACAAGGGACCCAAACTTGTTTGGGTTCCTAAGTCTAACTCCTGATTTTCTTGTACAGGGAACAATGAAAGGGAGCAGCCTACAATGGTATATGGATAGCGACTGCTCAAAGCATATGACTACAAGTACAAATGATTTTCTTTCACTTAAGGCCCTGCAAAGAGGAAATGTATCCTTTGAAATGGCAAGAAAGGATATATTCTGGGAGTTGGAAGGATTGGGAAATCTCTCTCACTCAATTGAAAATGTGTACTACGTGAACGGATTGAAGTACAACTTGCTAAGTGTTTCCTAGATTTGTATAAAAAAAATATGTACAGTCACAAATCTAGTAACTGGTGAGGTGGTTCTAGTGGCAAAAAGATACAAAAATATCTATGTTGTTGATTTTGAGTCTCTGTAGAATATGATCTCAGCTGTCTAAGTTTTGTTGCTGATGATGTTAAATTATGTCGCAAGAGGCCGGGTCATGCAAGTTTCATGTTGCTGAACAAATTAGTCAAGAAAGAACTGGTTCGTGGTCTGCCCAAGTCAAGCTTCAAGGATCACAAAGTGTGCGATGCATGTGTAAAAGGGAAGCAAGTTAGGTCCTCATTCAAGACCAAAAAGAAAGTCAATACCTCATGGCCACTTGATCTTCTTCACATGGATCTATGTGGACCTATGAGGGTGACAAGAAGTGAAGGAAAGAAATACATATTCATTATAGTTGACGATTACAATTCACCTGGACTCTGTTTCTCAGAACCAAGGATGAAACATTTGAAGTGTTTGTTGCCTTCGTAAAAAAAAATCAAATGAAGATGGGTAATTATATAGCTTGCATCAGATATGATCATGGGACTAAGTTTGACAATGCCAAATTTGATGAGTTTTGTACTTAAAATGGTATCACTCACAATTTTTTAGCTCCAAGAACACCTCAACAAAATGGTGTTGTGCAGAGGAAGAATAGAACTCTTGAAGACATGGCAAGGACAATGTTGATTGGCAATGGAATTGAAAAGTATTTCTGGGCAGAAGCTGTCAACATTGCTTGCTACTTGGTGAACAGGTGCATGATCAGGAACCCTTCTGAACAAACCTCCATATGAACTGCTGAATGGGAGGAAGCCCAAACTGACACATCTAAAGACTTTTGGGTGTAAATGTTTTGTCCTCAATAATGGAAAGGAAGCTCTTGGAAAATTCAATGCCAAAAGTGATGAAGGTTTTTTTTGTAGGATATTCATCTCAAAGCAAAGCTTACAAAGTATACAACAAAAGGACTCAATGAGTTGAAGAGAGTATACATGTGATCTTTGATGAAGCTCACCTCTCCTGTAAGAAGACAAACATGTTGACCAAGATGGAGAACCTTTATATGTTCCAGGTGAGATCACTGACATGGCAAATGGAAAAGCGGATATGATAAGCCACGTTGAGGAATCAAATGAGGATTGTGCAATCATATCTCCAACTGATGGAGAGGAACCTGGTCCCTCAAATACAACAACTGAAGTCGAAAATAGATTTGTCGATGTTGTTCAAGAAACTACACACGTTGAGACAAGAAGCATTCAAGGCTCACAGGTAGAAATACCTGGACCTTCTCACAACGAGATTCAAGTGTCTAACTGGAAACACAAAAGTTCACACCTCCTTGATAACATCATCACTCCTTTTGATTCAGGAATTCAAACCAGATAAAAGGCCAAACTCACTTGCCTTCTCAGCTTTTCTATCTCAAATAGAGCCCAAAAACATTATGGAAGCACTAAAAGATACAGACTGGATCTCAGCCATACAGGAAGAACTTCATCAATTTGAGAGGAACAAGGCATGACACCCGATTCCTCAACCTGCAGATCGAACCATTATAAGAATTAGGTGGGTATTCAGAATCACGCTTGATGGGTTTGGAAACACAACAAGAAACAAGGCAAGGCTGGTATTTCAAGGCTACAATTAGGAACATGGGATCGACTATGATGAAACTTTTGCTCCAGTTTCTTGAATTGAAGCTATCGGAATCCTTATTGCCTTTGCATCACATATGGAGTTCACACTGTTCCAATTGGATGTTAAGAGTGCATTTATGAATGGCCTCCTAAAATAAGAAGTTTATGTCAAAAAACCACCTGGATTTGCGAATCACAACCATCCTGAGCATCTGTTCAAACTGGATAAGGCATTGTACGGGCTAAAGAGGATCCACGGGCTTGGTATGAAAGGTTGTCAAAGTTCCTTCTAGAAAATGGATTTTCAAGAGAGAAAATAGACAACAATCTTTTTCTAAATAAACGAGGAAGGAACATGCTCATTATTCAAGTATATGTTGATGATATCATTTTTGGAGCCACAATTGACCCTCTTTGTGAAGAATTTGCAAAACTCATGGGAAGTGAGTTCAAGATGAGTATGATGGGAAAACTGAACTTCTTCCTAGGACTTCAAGTGAAGCAATCTCAAAAGGGAACATTAATAAGTCAGCAAAAGTACATTAAGGAGTTGTTGAAAAGGTTTGACATGGAAGCATCAAAATTTATTAACACTCTTATCGCCACTATTACACGTCTAGACATGGATGAACCTGGTCCCCCTGTAAATCAGACCATGTATAGAGAAATCATAGGGTCACTCTTGTATCTTTCTGCAAGCAGACCAGACATTGTGTTCAGCGTGGGTCTATGTGCAAGGTTTCAATCTAATCCAAAGAAATCTCATATGAAGGCTGAATTTGAGATATCTCAAAAGAACACATGACTTGGTTCTCTACTATCCCTCAGGCGACAACTTTGATCTTGTTGGGTATGCTGATGCTGATTATGTAGGATATCTCGTGGATAGGAAAACCACGTCTAGAATGGCACATTTCCTGGGTTCTTGTCTAATCTCATGGGGTACAAGGAAGCAAAACTCTGTGGCACTCTCAACTACAAAAGTGGAATATGTAACAGTTGCTTCTTGTTGTGCTCAATTATTGTGGATCAAGTAGCAGTTGGAAGACTTTGGAGTGTTCTCTGATTGTGTGCCCCTCATGTGTGACAATACAAGTACACTCAATATAGAAAAAATCCGATCCAACATAAGAGAACCAAGCACATTGATGTGCGTCATCACTTCCTCAGAGACAATGTTGAAAGGGGGCTCATTTGCATGAAATTATGTGGCACAGAAAATTAGATTGCTAATATATTCACCAAGGCCTTAAGCAGAGAACATTTTGAAAGAAATCATCTGGCACTGTGGTTGATAAAACCCAACTGAGAACATAGTCCCTTGAAAATTGTCTATGAATGAAATGTCTAGGTAAAATTAGCTAAAAATTTATTTTCTGGCAAAGTATAACTCATATCTATATCGTTACAGGTAAACACACATGATGATTACAGAACAAATAAGCAGTTGATGCAGTGCACGCTGAAAAAAGGGAAAAGCTTACAAATGCAAGATTAGTGAGGGAACCTGATTCTCCTGACGCGGGTTAGTAGTTTCTATGTTCTCTAATGCACAATTTTGAACGGTTAAAAACAAGTGCCATGTCATCAGTATGTTAGTTTCTTTTCCTTGCGTATTTTGAACCCAAACGTCTCACCCATTGATAATCGAGCCAACTCCCAAAACTGCCTCCCTTTCTTAACCGGTCCCTCATCTATCACAAATACATCCATAACTGTCGTAAGACTCAAAACTCCTCACAACAAATTTCAAAAACCCTCCTTCTTCTTTCTCTCTTCAAAATGACTAATCCTTCCTCTTCAACTTACTATGGCTGAAAATCACAAAATCTCGAGTGTTCTAAGTAACATCCCAATTGAGTCCTCACCAATTGAAACACCGATATTAGACTCCTCACTCCACACTACTTCTAGCCAAAATCCTAGGGAAGAGTCGCCCCCACACTCAGTCTCCTCTCCAACCCAATCGAGTTATGGTTCTCATAGGAGAAGCAAAATATGGCTACGAGCTCTCTTCCTACCTTGTCAAAAAATCTGGGTGAAAAGGGTATAGTTGAAGAAGAGGAAAATCCAGAAATCTCCAGTCTTCATGTGGAATGTCGACCAAACTGCTGATTTTAAGGATGCTGACTCAATAAAGACATTTCCTAATCTTGAGTCCTCAGCTAACACTCTTCCTACTCTTGCGTTCTCCATGGATTTACAAGAGAAAGAAGACAAATAAAACATGTTATCTATAGCTAATGAAGGGCTTATTATCGAAGGAGGTGAGGATAGGTTGGGGACTCAGGGGGAAGAGTCTAAGACTGTTGTAGAGGGTAGAGAGCTTGTGCATGTTGAAACATCCGCACAAGAAGGTGCTACTGGGGAACTTGCTGGAGGACCTGCTCCCTGTCCAGAGGATGCAACTCAAGGGTCATCTCAAGAACCCTAGTTCAGCACTAACCCTGCTCCCTCCCCTCCTTTCGATGCTAAGCCTTTGTGTGTGGTTGAGCCTAAGATGAGATCTGAATCTGAAGAACTAGTTGGGGAAAGTGAAGAGGATTATGATGATATGCGAATTGCTAGCTTGACTAGGCATAGAACAATGGATGCTCAAGAGTCTACTCCTAAGAGACCTACTACAAGGCTGTAAAAGAAGGAGGCTCTTGAGTCTGCGCTTAAAAATAACCAAGCTAATTTAAGGAGAAGAAAATTAATGAAAGACGGGAAAGTTGTGAGCAAGAAGACAATGAATGTTGTGATTGTGGATGATGAGAAGAAGAGGAATGTGGTTCCTTGACCAAAAATAGCTCATAGAAGCATGATCTACCCAAGCCTAAAAGGGGATATTCTGTGTCTGCTGAAAGTCTGTTGATGTTGTCGCTAGTGAAAATATGGTGAAAGAATCAGGTGATATTTTGGTAGAGTAGTCTACTGCCAGGGTGATGGAAGAATTGAGAGAAAAGTATGTGAAGTCTAATGAAAAAGGAAAGAATATTCAAAAGTCTTCTAAGAGAAAAGGTGATACTGATGAGGAACCTGGCTCCTTAGAGAAGTCCAAATTTGGTGATCAAAGGAGTGCTGGGAAAGAGAAGTTGAGGAATCAAAAGGTGCTATGGGGCCGCACATTTGCCCCTGAAATTTTGGAGGAGGATGGTATGAGACAGTTGGTTGAAATTTCTTAGTTTCAACATTGGACACATTTGTTCACTAGTGATGCTCCAAAAGTGTATGATGAGGAAGTCCAAAGTTTCTATGTCGACCTCTTCAAAGTTGAGGATGATCACAAAATTTTGGTATGGTAATTGACTTTGCTTTGTTGGGATCTATTTTGGGTGTCCATGTTGAAGGGTTGTCTGGTGTTCAGAGATCTTGTTCACAAAATTTTAAAAACGCCATCCTAAAGGACATAGCAGTTCAGCAAGGGGATCGGGTACAAAAGAAGTCCCTCCTTCCAGTGTACCAACTTCTATTTGAGATAGTGAACAAGGTCTTGCTCCCTCATGCTGAGAGAAGATCTATCACTTCTTGTGCAAACATGTTCCTCATGGAAGAACTGCACAACTTCACTAATATCAACCTGCCTAGGATCATGATAGAGCACATGCAAAAAGTGGCAAAGTTTAAAGATGGTAATCATGGGATGCCTTATGGGTTTCTTCTCACCAAGGTCTTTGAGTACTTCAAGGTTTATCTGGGACAAGCTAAAGTGGGCCCTAAGAATCAAACTTTCTCCAAGTCCGCTCTGGAAGAATGTGATTGCATTAATAGGACTGGAGGAATTGGAAGCACTTCAACCATTTCTCAGTTGATTAACACTCAGAACATTGCAACTGCTGAGATAAGGCAGTTGAAAGCAAGAAATGCTATTCTTGACAGTCAATTGAGTCAACTTCAGGAGGAACCTAGTCCCAGTATCTCTCAAAGTGAAGTGGTTTCCTGTCTGACCAAGCAGAATGCTGAGCTCAAGAAACAGGTGGAGGACCTGAAAGAGAAACTTCTCAATGAGCAAATGTCAGCGAATGCTCGAATGGATATCGTCTTCTAAACTCTTGCCTCTGCCTCTGCCTCTAAGCCCTCTCCTTCCAGTACTCCCTAGACAGTGTCCCCGTTGTGTCAAGTCTTTAGTGTTGGTTTCTTATGATCAGTGTCTGATGATGTTTGTGGCATTTTTTTGTTGTTCTGAATTGTGGATGGTGTTAGTAACATTGACTCTGCTCCCTGTTTTCAAATCCAAATTGTTTAATGGAAGCTTTTCCCTTTTTGATGTATATGCCTTGTCTTTATGCTCTGTTTTTAGTCATGTTGTGTGCACATAAGTGGCATGAGTTAACTCAAAGCTAGACTTCTTTTATTGCTTACATGCCTGTTGCTGATCTTTTTATGATGCCAAAAGGGGGGGAAATAATTAAGGAGGAACAAGATGGGGAACATATTCAGGGGGAATACAGGAAGTGTCTGGTTCTTAGGGGGAACTTGAATTATAAGTTGGTCCTCATCAAAAAAGGGAAATTGATAGGTTATATGTATATCCCTGTTATATTTTGATGATCTAATAAACTTACTATTAAGAACTAGATAAGGAACCTGTTACACATCTTCAAGAACTTAAAGATCAACAGGTCTCTAGTTGGAGACACAGTTCAACTCTTTAGAGTAAAAGGAACAACAGAGGGAATAGATAGCTACCAGTTCACGAGGAAACTGCACAAGTCAATTGCCCTTGCTGTAAAGGTTTTACCTACACACGCTACAGAAACAGTACAACAATCAACTTTATGGGGAATGCCTTTTACCTAACTTGCTTACATTATTCTAAGTGATGTCACAAATGTATTATCAACATCAAGCAAGGTAAAACAAATGACTTAAACACTTAGAGAATTCACTCAAGCACTTATCGCGCCCTTTTTTTCGCGAAATTGGATTTCGACATGTGATAACTTTTTTAAGGAGGTGTTAAAAAAGGAGAGTCTCCACCTAACGGGTTTAAGGTTCGTTAGGGCACCTATTTTCATATGACTCGAATTTAACTAGTTTGTGTCACCAAAGATCGAGTAAGGGCTCAAATTAACTCGAAGAGAAGGTGTTAGGCACTCTTTGAGGTCCATAACGGTGGGTCTTGGCCGAACTTGAATTATATAAATTATTTATATAAATAGAGAGAAATAGGCAATTTATTATTAAAAGACTTTGAATAAACACAAACACTTGATTCAGAGATAAATTGGGGCCCCCTAAGTTTTTAGCCTAAAGGATCACCCCATGCAACATAAATAATACTTCGTAACTCCCTCGATATGCGGTGTTGCTCGTATTATTCATCGTGTACAGACTATCATCTCCTATTACCTGATTACTATCTTTAAGTTTTTTTACCAAAAACGTACTAGTTGATATTAAATCGTGCCTTATGCGTGCACTATTCGTCCTCATGACTATGGCCCAGGAGGCTTTGGACCTACTATTTGGATGGTTCTAGACTTTATCCAGGTTGCTCAAAAATATTAAATCTAAGCGACATTCAAATCTTGTAGGACTACACATAAGGGAAATAAATGCCTCAAGTTAGCCTCCACATATAAACAACAAATGCATGCTAACAAGTTCATAATGAGGCAGCAGACAAATTTCAGAACTAAGATGAAATAGAGTCTTTAAATCATTTAGTCATGGCTTCTATGTGATTCGGAATTTTAAACATACAGGTAATGCTGCTTTCTTAGAACAACGAACTTGTAGGTCGTAAATATTACAAATCCTACATGCATGATTTCTAAATCATTTGCGAAATAAGGCAGTGGAACAGTTGGTAATTCAAAATTGCAAGCATTGACTTTATCAACACACTTTCTAGGCGAGAAACATGATCTTATAGGTAGGATTTCAAGGAATTGGCCATTGAGACCGATTCTTTATCCTTTTATCCTTACAGACATGCTTTCTAGGCGAGAAATACAATGAAAATAACAGTAGTAGTAGCTAATTCAATTATATTATTATAGGCATGATTTATAGGCGAGCAATATGATGGGAATAACATTAATAGTAACCAATTCAATTATATTCTTATAAGCATGATTTCTATGAGAACATTGTGAAGAACATGTATTTATTACTCACCATAATACTATAGGTATGACATCTAACATAGAGCAAATTGAACAAACAATTACTGTGTTGCAGTATAGTAGACATATAATAACGTGTGAACCAGTGAGATTATTCATGTCCTACAGGCATGTTATCTAACAAATAGATAGAAATAGAGTACGTTGAACAAGATTAAACACTCAGGTCCTTTAGGCAGGATTTCTACTCTTTCATGCAAACATTAGAATAGACCCGTTTTCCCAACTTTCACTAACACCCCAATTGTTATTATAAAATTATTACAGGTTCAATGATGAAATAAATTACAAAAGGATACAAATAACTATGGTAGGCCCAAGACAGGCCCAAAATGCACCCAGCCCAGCTAGGCCTTCGATTTTGTCTCCACACAGATCTCAACATAACCCAAAAACTACAAGAGAATTTGGACCAAACCCAACAACCATAGTTGATCAAATTATCTTGGAAAAATAATCAATTTGCACATTCAGTAGGTAGAAAGAGGGGTCGGATTGAGTAATCAGGAAATATTGCCAAACAACCTTAGACCCTAGTGTGTCAGAATTCACAAGGGTCTCAAAGTGGACCCTGGAGTGCTCACACTATGGAGGTTAATAGATAAGTTTCTAGGGGGCCTTGGCTTTCAACCGACCAAGAATTATAGGCTCAGAATTAAGGAAGCAACCAATGAAAATAGTAGAGATTAACAAGGTTTGGAAGAGTGCATTTGCATTTTTTAGAAACAGACATTACAAAGTGATCTTATTATTAACACAGAGGTGCATGAACTCAAGAAACAAGTTAATGCTTCAAGTTTTCACTTAACACATTGGGGAAGAGTACCTTTGTAAGAAGCAAGTAGTCTTAAAATTTCGGAATTACAAAGTTAATAGGCAATGGAGAATGAGGTCAGTAAGACAAACAGTTATCACTAAATCATCAAGTTCAAACCTAAAGGATCAAATTATGCTAAACATAGAGATTAAACAGTACAACTTCTATCATCAAGGCAAATAGAACCACATTATAAGGGAAACAAGTCAAGAAAGACTAGTCTAAGATGATTAGCTATTAGGGGTACATAATTGGTAGGGTAAGAACATACTAAGTGACAAACATAGTAATAGGAGCAATTTACAGCTAGAGTGAAGGTTTTAACAGATTAGGGTATACTAATGATATAAATTAATCATTAGAGAAATTTAGAATAATGCAGGAAACAAGATGAGGTCGTTTAGCCAATGCAAACACTTAAATTACCAATACATTAAGCTAAACATGCTTCAAACTGTCCAAATTGCCTAAGTTAAATACAAATACATTTTTAGGACTAACGGTTTAGGCGTGAGTAGATGATAGAGAGGTTTATATCATAACAGAATTACACATAAAGAGAGTCTAGAAATTACATCAAGTCATTCAATTTCAGAAACATGGATATGCTAATTAGAATGTAAGGGGGTGAACATTGCGAAGGTTGAGAGCTAACCAATTATTTCTCAACAGGTAGACAAACAAGAAAAGAACACCAATATAACCCAGAATCTCAGATGCGTCAAGTTCCCAAGGGCTTCAAAGAACCCAAGGTAGCGCTCACACCCAAGGAAGATCGAAAAATAAGAAATTCGGTGTCTTTGGCTTTCAGCCGGCCAAGAGCCAAAATAATAATGTAACGACCAGGCCGGTCATTTTAAGAATTTATGCCTTAACCCCTTATTAACTGCATTTTTCGTGTTTGTTTCTGCTATTGTGAATTACCGGGAGGATTTATTTGGAGTTTCGGAGAGTTTTGGGACACTTAATCCCTAAATGAGAGTTTAAGTTTTAAAATTTGGACCGTAGTTAGATCAGTATGAAGACGACCTCAGAATAGAATTTTGTGGGTTCCGTTAGCTCCGTGGGTGATTTCGAGATTAGGAGCATGTCCGTATTGTGTTTTGGAGGTTCGTAGCTTATTTAGGCTTGAAATGTCGAAAGTGTCACACCTCCTTTTTATTCACTACACCCGCAAGGGCATAAGGGGAGTTTTTCCAATTAAAGAACAATCGAAACGGGATTATTATCAAAGATTCAGAGTCGCCACTTGGGAGATTTATGGTGTCCCAAGTTACCGATTGAATCCTGAATCGAGAAAAAATTGACTCTGTATTATAGTCCGCTAACCAGAAATCCGGATAAGGAATTCTGTTAACCCGAGAAAAAGTCTTAGGCAATCCCGAGTTCCGTGGTTCTAGCACGGTCGCTCAACTGTCATATTCGGCTTATTTATCTGATTTTATATATGTTGAACCTATGTGCAAATTTTTAACTCTTTCCCGATTTTATTATTGTTATTTTAAAAGAGAATTGCAACATCGTAAAAACGCATCTCGAACCACGTCACATCAATGCACCCATCGTTATCGATGCATTTCGACTCTGTTGAGATTTGGATTTGGGTCACATAAATGTGCACCCGAGTTTAAGAAAGTAAAAAAAGCGCGTCTAAAGTGACTAGCGCGTTATTATTTTGGGAAAAATCGTGAAATTCGCTAAACAGTCCGTCCCGAAATCCAAGTATTTTAATATATACGTTTAACGAGGGCCCCGCGATCTTTGCATTTTTTATTTGGTGAGGCTCGTCTCGTTTTATTATTTAAAGGGCAAACCTAAAAGCAACTATGATTTGCTATTTTTTATTTGTCTCTAAAAGGAAAAAGTCCTAATTAATTACTATTATAAATTTCAGGCTTCGATTTCAAGTCCGAATTCAAACAAAAGGAGGGAACCTTTTTATTTGAACTTGCTACCTAACTTGAAAGTCCAAACCTATACTACGTTTAAACTATGTATCGAAGTCTTTAATCAGGCCCAAATTAATGGACCAAATGGTTCTCCCTATGAACGAATCCACAGCAAATGGGCCTCGAGGCCAGCCCAAAAGGGACGAAGCACATCAGGCTGCACAGGGGAGATCAAGAGATTAAATCCCCTGGAGCTGGCAGGCCTATGATTTATTTACCCCCAAAACCATTCTAAACTTCTTATGAGTGCGTTCAACAATAGGCAACGAAGTAGACAATGTGTTCTTATTCCAGTTAAGAGGATTTCGATTACAAGTTAAAAGCCTAGATTCGTATTTTTGTCCCTATCTAATTATCAAACAAATAATTAATCCAAATCATTTAACAATTGATATTGCTTGATTATTTTAAAGGAACTATTAATTCTGATCTAAAGTGCCAACGCTTTTCTTAAGAAAACATACCCAAAGATACACAGGTTTTGACACTGAAAGTTATCCTACTTATTATTAACCATTGCATCACTAAGCGGTTTAGGAAGTAAGTTCTCACTGATTTCAATTTAGTTGTAGGTTTGAGCTATTTCTGATTTTTAAACTTTAAGTAGAAAAAGAGAAGAAAAAATCTAAGACGTAAAACCAATATTAACTACTGTTGATAACTACAAGTTAACAGTCCAAATAGTCCAGTATAAATTAGACGGTCCAAATAGTTGTTCTAGTTACAATAAGGCATGAATAGCTAAGCTAAAAAAAGTAAAAGCCAACAATGATAAGCTCAGATGAGCACATGATAACTCTTCTTCATTGATTCTCAAATTGTTCATACAATCAACTTCCAGATCATTATAAGCTAGGGAAGTGTACCTGGAGAGTGAAATAGGAGGAAGAAAATGAGAGATCAACAATAGCAATGTAACAGCAGATGATCACATGCAGTCCAGAAAAAGTTCAGGAGTCCAGAAGTGTTTTGAAAATCAAACAGAAGCAATAAATCTACCAAACACAGCACCAAATTGACACTTAATAAACCCAGCAACACTTAGAACTTCCAGCAACCAGTGACTCAACTTGAAAACCAACCAGTTATGGAAAACCCACTATGAGAGTTCACGATTCACTCAATGGAATAGTGTTTTTCTCAATAGAATAGTAACCTTTCTCTAAATTGAAAATACCCTGAAGCACTGAGAAAAGCTCTCTAAAACAGATTAAACACTCAAGAATTGATAACTCTGAAAAAAGCTCTCTCAACTCTTTTAACTAACCAAGAACCTAAGAAAACTAATTGCTTCTTTATCTAAAAACTTCTGATATTCTTTCAAGTGTGACCTCTGAAACTAATTTCAAAAGCCAGTCCCTTATTCTGTCAAAACCCCCTTCTATTTATACCCAAAACTCGATCTCTTCACAACTATTTAGAACACTTAAACTATTCAGAAACCATTCTTGCCCATGATATTCCCTGACAGCCCATTACTATATGTCTAATCGAGCTGTCACACCTCGTTTTTTCACTTACACCCCTGAAGGGTGTAATAAGGGATTTTTCCAATTGAAGGACAATCGAAACGGGATTATTATCAAAGATTCAGAGTCGCCACTTGGGAGATTTATGGTGTCCCAAGTCACCAGTTTAGAATCCCGAATCGAGGAAATTATTGACTCTGTTTAACAGTCTGCGCACCATAAATCCGAGTAAGGAATTCTGTTAACCCGGGAGAAGGTGTTAGGCATGCCCGAGTTCTGTGGTTCTAGCACGGTCGCTTAACTGTTATATTTGGCTAAATTATGTGATTTTAATACATGTTAAACCTGTGTGCAAATTTTAACTCTTCACTGCTTTTATTATTATTTTTAATGAGAATTGCAACGTCGTGAAAATACATCTCGAACCACGTTATATCAATGTACCCGTGGTTATTGACATATTTCGACTCCGTTAAGATTTGAATTTGGGTCGCATAAATGTACACCCGAGTTTAAGAAGGTAAAATTATTAAACACACGCCTAAAGAGACTAACGCGTTATTATCTTTTGGGAAGGCCGTGAAATCTGCTAGACGGCCCATCCCGAAATCTAAGAAATTATTATAACTATTTATTGAGGGCCCCACAATTTATGCATTTACCTTGGCGAGGCTCGTCTAACTTTATTATTTAAAAGGCCAATCCTAAAAGAACTATGCTTTTCTATTTTTTTTATTTTTCTCTAAAATAAAGTAAGAGTCCTAATTAACTTATTACTGGATTAAAGCACAATGGAAGGAAAGTTTCATTTGGGCCTACCTCAAAAGAATGGCCCGTCACAAGCTTTGGCCCAGGTCTAAGAGGAATACATGGTTAAAATAAGACCTGGGACGTCTGTTCAAACATTGAGGCCCAGTTAAACAAACCACAATCTTAATTCAATTAAACCAAGTATTTATTGAAATCTATTCGAGTTAACCTAAAGGTATTCAGTAATGAACTAGCGTGTGTTTTCCCAGTGGAAAAATATTACACATTTTAAATTCAGCTTCATTCCCAGTCTAAACGTGTCATGGCATTATTAAAGGTGTTAATCACATTTTGATACTAACATTGAGAATATCACTCTAGGCACTTACTTGAGCGAGATCGATAAGCGATGAACTGCTACTAACAACTATAACAGGACAAACACGATCATTAAAAATGATTAACAACTATACTATAAATCAATTTAAATAATCAAAGACTGAAGGCCAATAACCATTGAACCAATATGAACTTCACTTTTAGCTTGAACAACTTAAATGAATCAACTGATCTTTATGCTATCACGACAGTCTGGCTAACAAATCAAACAATTATGAATCCATTTTCATACAAGCTATCCATTTAACAAAATGTCCAACATATATGAAATGAAAACAGGACAGGCAGATTTTATAAAGCTAATTCAACTACATTTGTCAATTTCAAATCTTCAACATCACATTTACAATGACTCCTTCACAGTTCATACGAGATTGAAGGTGGTACCTGGAAATTAAAACAGGATGAGAAGAATGAGAGGTCAGCAGCAATGAACAGAGATCATAACAGCCACAAACAACAGCCCAGAAAGTTGTAGAAAACAAAACAGCAATAGCAAAACAACCACAAAGACTCTACTGAACTCGAATAAACTCAAAAGTAGAATCAGTAGACTTCAAAATAGGTCCAGCAATCAACAGGGAGTAGAAATCAGTGTCTAAAACCCCAAATTTTATCCAGAAAATAATGGAACAGTAACCCTTTTCTTTCAAACCTTTCTTATACCCCCAAAACTGACCAACACTCTATCTCTCTGTACTTTTTCAACTGACCAATAAGAGCCCCCTTTACTTTCAAAAAGGTTCAAGACTTCAGAGAAATGCTCAAAGAAGTCCCCAAGCCCTGTCTCTACGAATCTGAATTCTCTTAACCATTTTTCTTTTTCCTCTCTTAGTGTTTGTATCTTTTAAAGCTCTTGTGTATCAATGCGTTCAACCTCTATTGTCTTAGGCTCTAAGAATCTCCAGGGACTGCCCTCTATCTCTGCAAAAACCCAGGATTGATAAAACAACACGACATGATTAAGAAGCCTGTGATTTTGGGATTTATTGGGTAAACTAGGGTTCAACCAAGCTTCTTAGATTTAAGATTCGAGAATCTTGGCCATGATTTGAGGGAAACTATCCCAGGATTCGTAGAGAGGGGGTTATGATGGTCATGTGGTGTTGTTTTGGTGGCGTTTGGGATGGTTGTCGCTGGCTTAGGAGAGGTGGAGAGGGTTGGCGGCCAGGGTTTGAGAAGGGTCGTCTCTGAGAGGATGAGGATGAGAAAGGTGGGGTTTGGCTATGGGGGGTAAGGTTTTAGGAATATATAGTGGGGGGTAAGGTTTTAGGAATATATATGGGGTGGGGGTTTAATCCTGGCCGTTTGATCAAACGAGATCAACGGCCTGGATCATTCACTTAAGTGAAAACGGTGTCATTTGGTTAAGTGGGGGACTGGGTCGGTCCGGGAAAGTGGGTCGGGGCTGGACCAGGTAAGGATGGGGTAATCTGGACCTTCCCTGAGTCCGTGTCAATCATGGTTTAAAAACTTGACCTTAATAGTCCAGTCTGATTGTTGTCCTGAATAACTGAATCCTTCATCTTTATTGTAATGTTGTGTGATCCAATTTGAGGTCAAAGCTTAAACTGTGGTTGAGTGTGATGTTTATTATTAATGTGATTTTGATTCACCTTCAGCTTCAGTGTTCTGTTGAGTTGTGTTTAGTATTAATGTGATTCTAGTTCAGATACAACTAAAAGTGATTAATTAGGAATCAGCTTGGTTAATCGACAGGCTTGAATTGGTTATAACTGATGTGGATTAGTACAGATTGAAAGGGGATTGGGGTAGGATAGTAGTTTCAGGGGTAATCTGGACTTGAAACATGAAAATGACTTAGTGTTCTGTCAGTAAAAGTACTAGTGTGACCATTAAATTAATGCATTGATTAATACATTATGGATTGAGAATCAGGGACATCATGGGGTTTTAAAGTAAATGGATTAAGAAATGGGTGCACATACCAGTTTGAAATTTAAAAAAAGAAAAGACAAAGGTTAGTGGGAGACAAGTGAATTAAAAAAGAGATTAGACACATAGTAATGGGTTGTCAGGGAATATCATGGGCAAGAATGGTTTCTGAATAGTTTAAGTATTCTAAATAGTTGTGAAGAGCTCGAGTTTTGGGTATAAATAGAAGGGGGTTTTGACAGAATAAGGGGTTGGCTTTTGAAATCAGTTTCAGAGGTCACACTTGAAAGAATATCAGAAGTTTTTAGATAAAGAAGCAATCAGTTTTCTTAGGTTCTTGTTATTTAAAAGAGTTGAGAGAGCTTTTTTGAGAGTTATCAATTCTTGAGTGTTTAATCAGTTTTAGAGAGCTTTTCTCAGTGCTTCAGTGTATTTTCAATTTAGAGAAAGGTTACTATTCTATTGAAAAAACACTATTCCATTGAGTAAATAGTGAACTCTTATAGTGGTTTTTCCATAACTAGTTGGTTTTCAAGTTGAGTCACTAGTTGTTGGAAGTTCTAAGTGTTGTTGGGTTCATTGTGGGTCAATTTGGTGCTGTGTTTGGTAGATTTACTGCTTCTGTTTGATTTTCAAAACACTTCTAGACTCCTAAATTTTTCCTGGATTGCCTGTGATCATCTGCTGTTACATTGCTGTTGTTTATCTCTCATTTTCTTCCTCCTATTTCACTCTCCAGGTACACTTTCCTAGCTTCTAATGATCTGGAAGTTGATTGTATGAACAATTTGAGAATCAATGAAGAAGAGCTATCATGCACTCACCTGAGCTTATCATTGTTGGCTTTTACTTTTTTTTTAGCTTAACTATTCGTGCCTTATTGTAATTAGAACAACTATTTGGACTGTCTGATTTATACTGGACTATTTAGACTGTTAACTTGTAGTTATCAACAGTAGTTAATATTGGTTTTACGTTTTAGCTTTTTTCTTCTCTTTTTCTACTTAAAGTTTAAAAATCAGAAATAGCTCAAACCTGCAATTAAATTGAAATCAGTGAGAACTTACTTCCTAAACCGCTTAGTGATGCAATGGTTAATAATAAGTATCCGTGAACAGTACCCCGTGAACAGTAACACGGGTGGACAGTAACACGGGTGGACAGTAACACAGGGTGAACAGTAACACGAAAATTTTTGGACAGAATGTTTTTGAAGTTCCGAGATTATTTTCCATTTTTGCGATTTGAGGCTTGGATAGGGCGATTTTTGGTCAGATTTTCATAGAGAACAACGGACTCTCGTCACCTCGTGCTTACGTATCCCCCACAAATAGGAGCGCATAATCAATCACTTTACCTATGGGGTAAATTCCCCCTCACAAGATTAGAAAGAAGACTCACCTCGCTCCGAAGATCCACAACCGGCATTCTACATTCTTCCGAAGACTTGCACCAACGCACAATGCTCCAAAACTAGCCAACGATCATATAAATCCATTAATATATGCTAAATTATACTTTGCAACCCAATTTATAACAATTCCTAACCCTGAACGAAACGTTGACAAAAATGCCCTCGGGCCCACGTGCTCGGAATCCGAAATTTCTCGAAGATAAAGGTTACCCATGACCTTAGGAACTCAAATATATAATTTTCTCTTAATTCCATACTCAAAATCGTGACTAAATTCCAAGAATATGATTTTCTAGGTTTTCCACCAAAACCCCAAATTTTTATACTAATTTCCATGCCTAAATCCATGTACAAACCTTGTATTTAACTCAAAGCTAGCATAAATTACTTACCTCATGACAAGTGACGAAAATGGCATCCCCAAGCTGCTCCTCATCGACTCCAACGGAAGAAAAATGGGGTTGAAATGAGCTCAACCCCAAACTTAAAACATTACACTACCCCAGTTGTTTCCGCTTCTGCGGAAATATAACCGCTTATGCGGTTCCGCTTTAGCGGAAAAACAAGCCGCTTCTGCGGCTGCCACTGAACCCCCCATTTTCGCTTTTGCGATGCCCCTTCCGCAGATACGATTCCGCTTCTGCGGAATTTAGACCACATCTGAGGTCCTCAAGCTTTGGATCAAAAACCGCATCTGCGGCTCCCCGTTCGCTTCTGCGGTGCCGCTTCTGCAGTCAACCAACCGACGAAGCGAAAATACCAGCAACCAGATGCCTTCAACCCTCTTCCAAATTCTAATTTCGATCTGTTAACCACCCGGAATTCACCCGAGGCCCCCGGGACCCCAACCAATCATACCAACAAGTCTCAAAACATATTACGGACTTGCTCGACGCCTCAAATCACATCAAACAACGTTAAAATTATCAATCGACCTCCAATCCAAGATTTATGAACTTTGAACTTTCCAACTTCTATTTCCGATGCTTAAGCCTATCAAATCACGTTCGATTGACCTCAAATTTTGCATACAAGTCATATTTGACATTACGGACCTACTCCAACTTTTGGGATTGGATTTCAACCCCGATATCAAAAAGTCAACCTCCGGTCAAACTTCTCAAAAACCTTCAAATTCTAACTTTAGCCAAATTCCTCCAAAAGGACCTACGGACCTCCTAATTCACTTCCGTTCGTGCTCCCAACTCCAGAATAACCATACGGAGCTACTCCCAGTCTTGGAATCCCAATCGGACATTGATAAGACTAAAATGCACTTCAAGCCAAACTTAAGAAATCCCTTCTAAAATGCTAACTTCCACAATAGGCGGCAAAACGCTCCCGGGTTATCCAAAATCCGAACCGGGCATACGCCCAAGTCCGATATCATCATACGAATTGACTGAAACCTTCAGATCTCGATTCCAAGGTCGTTTACTCAAAATTCCAATCCTAGTTCATTCTTTAAACTTTAAGCTTCTCAAATGAGAATTTTCATCTAAATTTAACTCCGATCTTCCTGAATTTAAATTCCGACCATGCGAACAAATCACAATTCCTGAAATGAAGCTGCTCATGGCCTCAGACTGCTGAACGACGCGCTAGGGCTCGAAACGACCGGTCGGGTCGTCACAAGAGACCCCTTTTGTGACTATTTTGTCTCTGTTATAGTTGTTATTTTTATTATCATATGTTACTTCTTACTATTAAAATTTAATTATATTGTCGTATCCTGTACTATTTTACCTTATTTTTTTCATCTAAACTCAGTAGGGCCCTGACCTTCTTCATCACTACCCAACCGAGGCTAGGCTTGACACTTACTGAGTACCGATGTGGTGTACTCACGCCCTTTTTGTGCATGTTTTTCATGTGCAGATCCAAGTACTTCTACCCTGTCTTATCACACTTGAAGCGAGGCACTTTTGTAGAGACTTCGAGGTATATCTGCCACGTCCGCAGACCGAAGAGTCTCTTTCTATTCTCAGTACTAGTATAGCCCTTCTGTATTTTTCCTTGTTGATAGACATTTCTGGAGTTAGAACTTTCTATGTAATATCTTTGCTTGTGATTCATGGGGTTCCGAATTTTGGGAGGGTTAGGTTGAGAATATTGTACTATTATATGCCAGGCAGCATCGTAAACACTGTTAAATTTCGTTATCTCGGTTTTTAATTACTTTCTTTTCGCAAATTATTTCTTTTTCCGCACTTGTTAGGCTTACCTAGTCGTAGAGACTAGGTGTTATCACGATAATTCACGAAGGGCGAACTGAGGCCGTGACAAACAAGAGAATAAACAAACACATAGCTAAAAGACTTAGTTTTTTCGGTGGAAAATTTTAGCAATTCCGAGTCTGTCTAAAAGGGAATGGGAGAGGGGTTCATATAGTAGTAAAAATCGAGCAATAATCAAAGAAACTGAGTAATTCAAGCGAAAAACAAGGTAAATAAAAATGCAAAATAATCTGAAAATCAATTTAAGAGAGAGACATGTAAACCCTAACTCTTAGGGAAAGTGAAAATCGGCCGAATCTAAACAAAAAATCAAACTCACATAATAGCGTAGAACGTCTATAGACAGAATATTGTTCAAAATCAGAGATTTGAACCATTTTAATTTGATTTCGGAAGAGATTTCATTTTCATGTTTAGGAAAGCACCTAAGTAATACCATAAGAGAACAACCAGTACCAAAATGGGGTCAAATATTGCAAGAAATGGTAGTCGAATCCCATATTTGGTGGGTTTAGGAGAAGGTTTTAAGGGGGCGATGATTAGGGTTTAGTTGAAGAAGAAGTGGAGGGGAGGGGGGGTTGAGAGTGTGTGAGGGCAGTAGATTAGAGGGAAATGATTAGCGTTTGGGGGTGATGGTATAATTAAAAGGGAGGAATGAATAAGGGCAGTTGATCTCTTAAGATAAACGCCCAAGATTTAAAAGTTGGAGCGGGCGGGTCATGGAGATGGGGCACCGACCGGGTCTAGAGGGTTGGGTTATTTTGGTTTGGGCTAGGATTTTGAGGGCTTTGGGCCATTTACTTGGTCCGAAATTGGTTTAAAAGTAGGGCTGTTATTTAAATACCCAATATTTATCAAAAATAATTTATAAAAGTAATTAATAAATAATAAAAATATTATTTGTGCATTAAAATGATTGAAAATAATCTTAATATTATAAAAAATATAAAACATTATTTTGACACAAATAATGTAATTATACATGAATATAGGCTATTATTGCAAAAATGTGCAACTAGCCTAAAAATGCGAATGTAATTATGAAAAATGAAGTAAAATATTTAAAAGCATGCATGTTGGTATAAATAATAAGTTTGGATGATTAAATCATCATAAAAATATTTTGAAGGATAATTATTGGATATTTATATAATAAAATGCGGAACGAAATTAGTTTAGGATTTCTAAAAATTATGGAAAATTATGAAAAATGCTTGTACAGGTTTGAATACTAAATGATGATGTAAATATGCTGTTTTGAAGCTATATATATATATATATATATATATATATATATATATATATATATATATATATATATATATATTTTTTTTTTTTTTTTTT